>SJYE01002775.1:330005-337505 GCA_006408755.1 Eudorcas thomsonii | reverse complement strand
TAGGGGTTAGGGTTAGGTTTAGGGTTAGGGTTAGGGTTTAGGGTTAGGGTTAGGGTTAGAGTTAGCGTTAGGTTTGGGTTAAGGTTAGGGTTAGGGTTTAGTGTTAAGGTTAGGGTTAGGGTTAGGGTTATTGTTGGGGTTGGGGTTAGGGTTAGGGTTAGCGTTACTCTTAGGTTTAAGGTTAGAAGAGGTTAGGGTTAGGGTTAGGGTCAGAGTTAGGGTAAGGATTAGGGTTATATTTAGGGTTAGGGTTAGGGTTAGCGTTAGGGTTAGGGTTAGGGTTTAGTGTTAGGGTTAGCGTTAAGGTTAGGGTATAGGTTTAGGGTTAGGTTAGGGTTTGTGTTAGGGTTTAGGGTTAGGGTTAGGGTCAGTGTTAGGGTTAGGTTTAGGGTTAGTGTCAGGTTCAGGGACAGGGTCAGGGTCAGTGTTTAGTTTTGGGTTAGCGTTAGGGTTAGCGTTAGCGTTAGGGTAAGGGTTAGGGTTAGGGTTAGTGTTGGGGCTGGGGTTAGGGTTAGGGTTAGGTTAGGGGTTAGGGTTAGGTTTAGTGTTGGGGTTGGGCTTAGGGTTGTGGTTGGGGTTAGGGTTGGGATTGGGGTTAGGGTTAGGTTTAGGGTGAGGGTTGGGGTTAGGGTTAGGGTTGGGGTTGGGTTAGGGTTAGGGTTCGGGTTCGGGTTCGGGTTAGGGTTAGGTTAGGGTTAGGGTTAGGGTTAGGGTGAGGGTTGGGGTTAGGTTTAGGGTTGGGGTTATGGTTAGGGTTAAGTTTAGGGTTTATGGTTAGGGTTAGTGTTAGGGTTTATGGTTAGGGTTCGTGTTGGGGTTTAGGGTTAGGGTTAGGGTTAGGATTAGGGTTAGGGTCAGGATCAGGGTCAGGGTCAGTGTCAGAGTCAGGGTCAGGGTTTAGGGTTATGTTTAGCGTTAGGGTTGTTGATAGGGTTAGGGTTAGGGTTTGGTTTAGTGTTAGGGTTAGGGTTAGGGATAGCGTTACTCTTAGGTTTAGGGTTCAAAGAGGTTGCGTTAGGGTTAGGGTCAGGGTCACGGTCAGGGTCAGTGTCAGAGTCAGGGTCAGGGATTAGGGTTAGGTTTAGTGTTAGGGTTGGTGTTAGTGTTAGGGTTAGTTTTAGGGGTTAGGGTTAGGGTTAGGGTTTAGTGTTAGGGTTAGGGTTAGCGTTACTCTTAGGTTTAGGGTTAGAAGAGGCTAGGGTTAGGGTTAGGGTTTAAGGTTTTGGTTAGGGTTAATGTTAAGGTTAGGGTTAGGGGTTAGGTTTAGCATTAGGGTTAGGGTTAGGGTTTAGGGTTAGGGTGAGGGTTAGGGTTAGGGTTGGGTTAGGGTTAGGGTTAGGCGTTAGGTTTAGGGTTAGTGTATAGAGTAGGGTTAGTGTTAAGGTTAGGGTTAGGTTTTAGGGTTAGGGTTAGGGTTGAGGGTTAGGGTTGGGTTAGGGTTAGGGTTAGGCGTTAGGTTTAGGGTTAGTGTATAGAGTAGGGTTAGTGTTAAGGTTAGGGTTAGGTTTTAGGGTTAGGGTTAGGGTTGAGGGTTAGGGTTAGTGTTAGGGTTAGGGTTCGGGTTAGGGCTTAGGTTTAGGGTTAGGGTTAACGTTAGGGGTTAGGGTTAGGGTTAGGTTTAGTGTTAGGGTTAGGGATTAGGGTTAGGGTTAGGGTTTAGTGTTAAGGCTAAGGTTAGGGTTAGTGTTGGGGTTGGGGTTAGGGTTAGGGTTAGGGTTAGCGTTACTCTTAGGTTTAAGGTTAGAAGAGGTTAGGGTTAGGGTTAGGGTCAGAGTTAGGGTAAGGGTTAGGGTTATGTTTAGGGTTAGGGTTAGGGTTAGCGTTAGGGTTAGGGTTAGTGTTTAGTGTTAGGGTTAGCGTTAAAGTTGGTATAGGTTTTGGGTTAGGTTAGGGTTTGTGTTAGGGTTTAGGGTTAGGGTTAGGGTCAGTGTTAGGGTTAGGTTTAGGGTTAGTGTCAGGGTCAGGGACAGGGTCAGGGTCATTGTTTAGGTTTTGGGTTAGCGTTAGGGTTAGCGTTAGCGTTAGGGTTGGTTTAGGGTTAGGGTTAGTGTTAGGTTTAGGGTTAGGTTTTCAGGTTAGAGTTAGGGTTAGGGTTAGGGTTAGGGTTGGGGTTGGGGTTAGAGTTAGGGTTAGGGTTAGCTTTGCTGATAGGTTTAAGGTTAGAAGAGGTTAGGGTTAAGGTTAGGCTCAGGGTTAGGGCAAGGGTTAGGGCTTTGGTTAGGGTTAGGGTTCGGATTAGGGTAAGGGTTGGCGTTGGGGTTAGGGTTAGGGTTGGGGTTATGGTTAGGGTTAGGGTTGGTGTTAGTGTTAGGGTTAGGTTTAGGGGTTAAGGTTAGGGTTAGCGTTAGGGTTTAGTGTTAGGGTTAGGGTTACGGTTAGGGTTAAGTTTAGGGTTTAGGGTTAGGTTTAGGGTTAGTGTTAGGGTTTAGAGTTAGGGTTAGGGTCAGGATCAGGGTCAGGGTCAGTGTCAGAGTCAGGGTCAGGGTTTAGGGTTATGTTTAGCGTTAGGGTTAGTGATAGGGTTAGGGTTAGGGTTTGGTTTAGTGTTAGGGTTAGGGTTAGGGATAGCGTTACTCTTAGGTTTAGGGTTCAAAGATGTTAGGGTTAGGGTTAGGGTTAGGGTTTAAGGTTTTGGTTAGGGTTAAGGTTAAGGATAGTGTTAAGGGTTAGTGTTAGCGTTAGGGTTAGGTTTAGTGTTTAGGGTTAGGGTTAGTGTTAGGGTTGGGTTAGGGTTAGGGGTTATGTTTAGGGTTAGGGTTTAGAGTAGGGTTAGGGTTAGGGTTAGGGTTGGTGTTGGGGTTAGGGTTGTGGTAGGGGTTAGGCCTGGGATTGTGGTTGTGGTTAGGGTTAGGGTTAGGTTTGGGGTTGGGGTTAGGGTTAGGGTTAGGGTTAAAGTTAGGGTTGGGTTAGGGTTAGGTTTAGGGTTAGGGTTAGGGTTTAAGGTTAGTGTTAGGGTTAAATTTAGGGCTGGGTTAGGGTTAGGTTTAGGGTTAGGGTTAGGGGTTAGGGTTAGGTTTAGGGTCAGGGTCAGGGTTTAGGTTTAGGATTAGCATGAGGGTTAGCATTAGCGTTAGGGTTAAGGTTAGGGTTAGGTTTAGTGTTGGGGTTGGGGTTAGGGTTAGGGTTAGGGTAAGGGGTTAGGGTTAGGGTTAGTGTTGGGGTTGGCATTAGGGTTGTTGTTGGGGTTAGGTTTGGGATTTGGGTTAGGGTTAGGTTTAGGGTTCGGGTTAGGGTTAGGGTTGGGGTTGAGGTTAGGGTTAGGGTTGGGGTTATGGTTAGGGTTAGGGTTGGTGTTAGGGTTAGGGTTAGGTTTAGGGGTTAAGGATAGGGTTAGGGTTAGGGTTTAGTGTTAGGGTTAGGGTTAGGGTTAGGGTTAAGGTTATGGTTTAGGGTTAGGGTTAGGGTTTAGGGTTTAGGGTTAGGGTTAGAATTAGGGTTAGGGTCAGGATCAGGGTCAGGGTCAGTGTCAGAGTCAGGGTCAGGGTTTAGGGTTATATTTAGCGTTAGGGTTAGTGATTGGGTTAGGTTAGGGTTAGGGATTAGGTTTTGGTTTAGTGTTAGTGTTAGAGTAAGGGATAGCATTACTCTTTGGTTTAGGGTTCGAAGAGGTTAGGGTTAGGGTTAGGGTTTAAGGTTTTGGTTAGGGTTAAGGTTAAGGTTAGGGTTAGGGATTAGGGTTAGTGTTAGTGTTAGGGTTAGGGTTTAGGGTTAGGGTTAGTGTTAGGGTTGGGTTGGGGTTAGGGTTTGGGTTGGGTTAGGGTTAGGTTTAGGGTTAGGGTTAGGGGTTAGGTTTAGGGTTAGGGTTTAGAGTAGGTTTAGGGTTAGGGTTAGGGATAGGGTTTGTGTTGGGGTTAGGGTTGTGGTAGGGGTTAGGGCTGGGATTGTGGTTGTGGTTAGGGTTAGGTTTAGGGTTGGGGTTAGGGTTAGGGTTGGGGTTGGGGTTAGGGTCAGTGTTGGGATTAGGGTCAGCGTTGGGGTTGGGTTTTGGTATAGGGTTTGTGTTAGGGTTAGGGTAGAGTTGGTGTTAGTGTTAGGGTTAAGGTTAGGGTCAGGATCAGGGTCAGGGTCAGGGTCAGAGTCAGGGTCAGGATTTAGAGTTAGGTTTAGCGTTAGGGTTAGTGTTAGGGTTAGGTTTAGGGGTTAGGGTTTGGTAAAGGGATAGGGTTAGGATAGGGTTGGGGTTAGGGTTCTGGTTAGGGTTCGGGTTAGGGTTACAGGTTTTAGTTAGTGTTAGGGTTAAAGTTAGGGTTAGGGGTTAGAGTTAGCGTTAGGGTTAGGGTTAGGGTTTAAGGTTAGGGTTAGGGTTAAAGTTAGGGTTGGGTTAGGGTTAGGTTTAGGGTTAGGGTTAGGGTTTAGGGTTAGGGTTAGGGTTAAAGTTAGGGTTGGGTTAGGGTTAGGTTTAGGGTTAGGGTTAAGGGTTATGGTTAGGGTTAGGGAATAGAGTTATGGTTAGGGTTAGGGTTAGGGTATGGTTTAGGGTTAGGGTTAGGTTTAGGGTTAGCGTTACTCTTAGGTTTAGGGTTGGAAGAAGTTTAGGGTCAGGGTTAGGGTTAGGGTTAGGGGATTTGGTTAGGGTTAGGTTAAGGGTTACGTTTAGTGTTAGGGGTTAGGGTTAGGGGTTAGGGTTAGGGTTAGGGGTTAGGGTTAGGGTTTGGTTTATAGTGAGGGTTAGTGTTATGGTTAGGGTTAGCGTTACTCTAAGGTTAAGGCTAGAAGAAATTAGGGTTATGGTTTGGGTTAGGGTTAGTGTTAGGGTTAGTGTTAGGTTTAGGGTTTAGGGTTAGGGTTAGGGTTAGGGTTAGGGTTAGAGGTAAGTTTAGGGGTTGTGGTTAGTGTTAGGTTTAGGGATAGGGTTAGGTTTGGGTTAGTGTTAGGGTTAAGGTTAGTGTTTAGTGTTAGGTTTATGGTTAGGGTATAGGGTTTAGGGATAGGGTTAGGTTTAATGTTAGGGTTAGGGTTAGGGTTAGGGTTAGGGTTAGTGTTAGGGGTTAGGGTTAGAGTTAGGTTTTGGTTTAGCATTAGCATTAGGCTTAGGGTTAGCGTTACTCTTAGGTGTAGGGTTAGAAGAGGTTTAAGATTTGGGTTAGGGTAGGGTTAGAGTTAGGGTTAGGGGTTTTGGTTAAGGTTAGTGTTAGGGTTAGGGTTAGTGTTAGGGTTAGGGTTAGTGTTAGGTTTAGGGGTTAGGGTTAGGGTTAGGGTTAGGGTTAGAGGTAAGGTTAGGGGTTGTGGTTAGTGTTAGGTTTAGGGATAGGGTTAGGTTTGGGTTAGTGTTAGGGTTAAGGTTAGTGTTTAGTGTTAGGGTTAGGGTTAGGGTTAGGGTTTAGGGTTTAGAGATAAGGTTAGGTTTAATGTTAGGGTTAGTGTTAGGAGTTGGGGTATGGATAGGGGTGGTGGGTAAGTTTAGGATTTGTGTTAAGGTTAGGGTTGTGTTAGTGTTAGGGGTAAGGGTAGGTCACATGGGTACTAGTAGGTTTAGGGTTAGGGTTAGGATTAGGGTTACGGTTTAGGGTTAGTGTTAGGGGTTGGGGTTAGGGTTAGGGTCAGGGTTGGGTTAAGGTTAGGGTTAGGGCTAGGGTTTAGAGTTTGGGGGTAGGGTTATGGTTAGAGGTAGTGCTAGGGTTAGGTCTAGGGCTAGTGCTAGGGGTCTGGGCTAGGGGTAGGGTTAGGGTTGGGGTAGGGTTAGGGTTAGTGTAGGGTGAGTTTTAGGGTTAGCATTAGGAGTAGGGGTAGGGTTGGGTTAGGTTTAGGGTTGGGGTAGGGGTAGGTTTAGGGTTAAAAGTATGTGTGGGTTAGGGTTAGGGTTAGTGTTAGGGGTTAGGTTTAGGGGTTAGGATTAGGGTTAGGGTTTGGTTTAGCGTTAGGGTTAGGCTTAGGGTTAGCGTTACTCTTAGGTGTAGGGTTAGAAGAGGTTTAGGGTGTGGGTTAGGGTAGGGTTAGGTTTAGGGTTAGGGGTTTTGGTTAGGATTAGGGTTAGGGTTAGGGATAGGGTTTAGGGTTAGGGCTAGGGTTAAGTTTAAGGTTAGGGTTTGGTTTAGGGTTAGGGTTAGAGTTAGGGTTAGGGTTAGGGGTTTTACTTAGGGTTAGGGTTAGGGTTAGAGGTAAGGTTAGGGGTTGTGGTTAGTGTTTACATTTAGATCTTTAATCCATTTTGAGTTTATTTTTGTGTATGGTGTTAGAGAGGGGTCTAGTTTCATTTTACAAGTGGTTGACCAGTTTACCCAGCACCACCTGTTAAAGAGACTATCTTTACTACATTGTATATTCTTGCCTCCTGTGTCAAAGATAAGGTGTCCATAGGTATGTGGGTTAATCTCAGGGCTTTCGATTTTGTTCCATTGATCTATATTTCTGTCTTTGTGCCAGTACCATACTGTCTTAATGACTGTGGCTTTGTAGTAGAGCCTGAAGTCAGGCAAGTTGATTCCTCCAGTTCCATTTTTCTTTCTCAAGATTGCTTTGGCTATTCGAGGTTTTTTTGTATCCATACAAATCTTGAGATTATTTGATCTAGTTCTGAGAAAAATACTGCTGGTAGCTTGATGGGAATTGCATTGAATCTGTAGATTGCTTTGGGTAGTATACTCATTTTCACTATATTGATTCTTCCAAGCCATGAGCATGGTATATTCCTCCATCTATTAGTGTCTTCTTTGATTTCTTTCATCAGTGTTTTATAGTTTTCGATATATAGGTCTTTAGTTTCTTCAGGTAGGAATATTCCTAAGTATTTTATTCTTTTCGTTGCAATGGTGAATGGAATTTTTTCCTTTACTTCTTTTTCTACTTTCTCATTATTAGTGTATAGGAATGCAAGGGATTTCTGAGTGTTGATTTTATATCCTGTAACTTTACTATATCCACTGATTAGCTCTAGTAGTTTGCTGGTCGAGTCTTTAGGATTTTCTATGTAGAGGATCATGTCATCTGCAAACAGTGAGAGTTTTACTTCTTCTTTTCCAATTTGGATTCCTTGTATTTCTTTTTCTGCTCTGAATGCTGTGGCCAAAACTTCCAGTACGATGTTGAAGAGTAGTGGTGAAAGTGGATACCCTTGTCTTTTTTTTTTTTTTTTTTTTGTCTTGCCACACACTGACACGAATCAGCCACAGGTGAACACAATCGCCCAATGCCGAAGCCCCCTCCCACCCCTCATCCCACCTCCTCTACCTGAATCATCCCGTGCATCAGACCCATGCATCCTGCATCCTACACCAAACATAGATTAGCGCTTCGTTTCTTACAGGAAAATACACATGCTTCACTGCCATTCTCCCAAACCATCCCACCCTTTCCCTCTCCCTCAGAGTCCAAAAGTCCACTCTATACCTCTGTGTCTCTTGTTGTCTCACATATAGGGTCATCATTACTGTCTTCTAAATTCCATATATATGTGTCAGTATACTGTACTGGTGTTTTTCTTTCTGGCTTACTTCACTCTGTATAATCGGTTCCAATTTCATCCATCTCATTAGAATTGAGTCAAATTTATTCTTTTTAAGG
>SJYE01002775.1:120110-328495 GCA_006408755.1 Eudorcas thomsonii | reverse complement strand
TTTTCTCCTATAATTGAGATCTAACCTTAGTGCATTATGGTCAGAGAAGATGCTTGGAATAATTTCAATTTTTTTGCATTTATCAAGGTTAGATATATGACCCAGAATGTGATCTATTCTGGAGAAGGTTCCGTGTGCACTTGAGTAAAAGGTGAAATTCATTGTTTTGGGGTGAAATGTCCTATAGATATCAATTAGGTCTAACTGGTCTATTGTATCATTTAACGTTTGCATTCCTTTGTTAATTTTCTGTTTAGTTGATCTGTCCATAGGTGTGAGTGGGGTATTAAAGTCTCCCACTATTATTGTGTTATTATTAATTTCCCCTTTCATGCTTGTTAGCAATTGTCTTACATATTGCGGTGCTCCTCTGTTGGGTGCATATATATTTATAATTGTTATATCTTCTTCTTGGATTGATCCTTTAATCATTATGTAGTGGCCTTCTTTTTCCTTTTCACAGCCTTTGTTTTAAAGTCTATTTTATCGGATATGAGTATTGCTACTCCTGCTTTATTTTGGTCTTTATTTGCATGGAATATCTTTTTCCAGNTTATTCGCATGGAATATCTTTTTCCAGCCCTTCACTTTTAGTCTGTATGTGTCCATTGTTTTGAGGTGGGTCTCTTGTAGGCAGCATATATAGGGATCTTGTTTTTGTATCCACTCAGCCAGTCTTTGCCTTTTGGTTGGGGCATTCAACCCGTTTACATTTAAGGTAATTATTGATAAGTATGCTCCTGTTGTCATTTACTTTATTGTTTTGGGTTCGGGTTTATATGTCCTTTTTTGTGTTTCCTTTCTAAAGTCTATCCTTTAGTATTTGTTGGAGAGCTGGTTTGGTGGTGCTGAATTCTCTAAGCTTTTGCTTGTCTGGAAAGCTTTTGATTTCTCCTTCATATTTGAATGAGATCCTTGCTGGGTACAGTAGTCTTGGCTGAAGGTTATTCCCTCTTGGCCTGAAGAGTTTCTATTAAAAGATCTGCAGTTATTCTCATGGGGATCCCCTTGTGTGTTATTTGCTCTTTTTCCCTTGCTGCTTTTAGTAATTGTTCTTTGTGTTTGGTCTTTGTTAGTTTGATTAAAATATGTCTTGGGGTGTTTCGCCTTGGGTTTATCCTGTTTGGCACTCTCTGGGTTTCTTGGACTTGGGTGATTATTTCCTTCCCCATTTTAGGGAAGTTTTCAACTATTATCTCCTCAAGTATTTTCTCATGGTCTTTCTTTTTGTCTTCTTCTTCTGGGACTCCTATAATTCGAATGTTGGAGCGTTTCATATTGTCTTGGAGGTCTCTGAGGTTGTCCTCATTTCTTTTAATTCGTCTTTCTTTTTCCCTCGCTGATTCATTTATTTCTACCATTCTATCTTCTATTTCACTAATCCTATCTTCTGCCTCCGATATTCTACTATTTGTAGCCTCCAGAGTGTTTCTGATCTCATTTATTGCATTATTCATTATATGTTGACTCTTTTTTATTTCTTCTAGGTCCTTGTTAAACCTTTCTTGCATCTTTTCTATCCTTGACCCCAGGCTATTTATCTGTGATTCCATTTTGATTTCAAGATTTTGGATCATTTTCACTATCAGTATTTGGAATTCTTTCTCAGGTAGATTCCCTATCTCTTCCTCTTTTGTTTGGTTTGGTGGGCATGTCTCCTGTTCCTTTACCTTCTGGGAATTCCTCTATCTCTTCATTGTGGTTATATTGCCGCATTTGGGGTGGCTTTTCTATATTCTGGGAATTTGTGGAGTTCTCTTTATTATAGAGTTTCCTCTCTGTGTTTGGTGTTATATCACTGGCTTGTCAAAGTTTCTTGCTCAGGGAGGCTTGTGTTGGAATTCTGGTGGGTGGATCTGGATTTCCTCTCTCTGGAGTGTTGTGGCGTGTGAAGTAATGGGTTATAAGACGTCAGTGGTTTTGGAGTATTTTGAGTTGCCTATGTATTGAAGCTCAGGAGCTTGTTCTTGTATTGCTGGAGAATATGCGTGGTATGTCTTGCTCTGGAGCTTGTTGGCCCTTGGGCAGTGCTCAGTTTTAGTATATGTATGAAGGCGTTTGATGAGCTCTAATTGGATAATGTTCCCTGTATTCTGGAATTCTTGGATGATCTCAGGATTTGGAATTATGCCTCCTGATTCTGGTTTTCAGATTTATTTTTAGAATAGTCTCATGATTTCTCCATCTATTCAGCACTAATGTTAAAACATCTAGGTTAATGATGATAGGTTTCTCCACCTTGAAGGTCGTCCCTAGAGGATCGGTTAGTTACTTGGAGGAGAGAAGAGGGAGGGAGTAGTTAGAGGTGAGTGGAATGGGATGAGGTGGAATCAAAAGAGGGAAAAGGAAGTTAGCCCATAACCCCTTTCTTGTGTGTGCTCCGAAGTCTGGAGCGCTCAGAGGTGGTCACAGAGTTTTACTTAGAAAAGGAGAGGAAGGAAGTAGATAGAGGTGGACAGGAGGATAAAAGAGGGAGATGGGAAGGAGGGATACAGATCCGGTCAGTGACCCATTCCCTTAGAGTTCTCCTCCTTCTGGAACGCTCAGAGGTTCATAGAATTGGATAGAGAGGGGGAGGGGGAGGGAGGAGACAAAAGCCACCTGGTGGTGAAAAGAGAGATTCCAGAGGTGGAGAGAGTGGTCAAGCCAGTAGTCTTGCACTCATGTAAAACTGGGTACTGAGGATTAGGTTTTTAAAAGTACAAAATTGGCAACAAATACCAAAATGCCATGATTAAAAATCTGGAGTAAAGATTGGATTTTCAAAGATAGATTATTGAAGAGAAGAAGAAGAAGGAGAGAGACATTTAAAAAAAAATAGAGAAAAAAGAAAAAAAAAGTAAAATATAATAAAAGACTCCAGAATTATTAAAAGACAATTTCCTTCACCATTAAGACTATATACGGTGTTTGCTTAAATGATAGGGGTTTTTTTTTTTGAAAAGTAATATTAGGTTATAAAAATAATAACTAGAAATATAGAAGACTTAAAATTTAAGGAAGTTTAGGGGGAAAAAAGGATGAAAAAGAAAAGGATAAACAAATTTAAAAAGGAAAAAAATAATTTTTAAAGATAGAAAAAAAAATCTTAAAAAAAATCACGTTTCCACATCAGCCCCCCCCAAAAAAAATTTTTTTTTTTTGATCATAAAAGTAGGAACGGCGTATCTGGCACTTTCTCTGTCGTTGAGGACTGTGTGGGGTCGCTACCAAGGCAGTTCCCTCTGTTTGACTTCCTCTGTTTGCTGGTCTCTTCCGTGTCTGATTTCTGTCTTGCCACAGGGAGGGTGGTGGTGAGCTCTGCACTGGGCTTGCCCCTTCCCAATCCACGGGATAACCGTGTGGGGCCTGGCCTATGTTTCATGCAACTCCCTGGTTTAAGCTGCTCAGGATTGGCGCTCAGGAAATCCCCTCCGGGTGCCGGGTTTGGTTCCAAGTCCGAGTGGCTAGGGAGTTTGGCGCGGACTATTGTTGCATCTTCTGGGCTTTGCGGGTCGCTCAATTTTCTGGGATCTCCGCCAGGGCTCTTTTTCAGGCAGATGATGACCACTCAGATACCCCCAGAAGTCTCAACAAAGAGGCCCGCTTGCAATTTGGTAGGTAATGTCTCTCTTGAGGTGCGACTGCCCTCTTCCAGCGCTTAAGGCTCTGGCTGCCTGTCGCCGGTGGGGGATGGTCTGCAGCCAACTATTTCCGATCCGTCCTTTGTTCTGTTCTGTGCGCGGGCCTGTCAGTGTCTTATGTTCGGGTGTTTCGCGTGTTAGTTATCCCCCAGTCTGGTTTGCTAGTCCGGGATAATTCGTTCTATCCACGTGCGGACCCGATTCTGGCCCCGTTACGCCCCGATTCTCGAGAAAAGCCCTGCAGCCTACGTCTCCCGTGGCCCAATTCTTAGAGAGCACTGCCGCGGGCCCGCTCCTCCCTGCCCAACCCCTACTGCTGTCGGACTCAGGCGTTTGCGCTGCTTATCCACTGGGGGTTATACTGTTGAATTCGTAATCTGTTGGTTTTAATTATTTATTTATTCTTCCTTCTTGTTATGTTGCCCTCTGTGCTTCCAGGGCTCGCCCCATGCACAGCTGTGAGAAAGTTCCCCAATTTTAGGGAACCTCTCTCTTTAAGAGTCTCTTTCTGGGACGGGATTCCCTTCCCATGCAGGAGTTCCCTCCCCACCTCCTGTGTCTCTGTCTTCGTTCTTTAAAATAAAATAAAATAAAATAATTCCTACCAGGTTTTGAAGCCAATGATCTGCTTTGCTGGATGCCTGATGTCCTCTGCCAGCAGTCAGAAGTTATTTTGTGGAATTTGCTCAGTGTTGAAATGTTCCTTTTATGAGGTAGAGAGGGGAAAGTGTTCTCCCCATCCTATTCCTCCGCCATCTTTCCTCATCTCCCATGTCCAATTTTAACTGTAGCTTCCTGACCTGTGTACAGATTTCTCAAGAGGCTGGTCACATGGTCTGGTATTTCCATCTCTTTCAGAACTTTCCAAAATTTATTTTGATCCACACAGTCAAAGGCTTTGGCTAGTCAATAAAGCAGAAATAGATGTTTTTTCTGGAACTCTCTTGCTTTTTTGATGATCCAGCAGATGTTGGCAATTTGATCTCTGGTTCCTCTGCCTTTTCTAAAACCAGCTTGAGCATCAGGAAGTTCATGGTTCACATATTGTTGAAGCCTGGCTTGGAGAATTTTGAACATTACTAGCATGTGAGATGAGTGCAATTGTGTGGTAGCTTGAGCATTCTTTGGCATTGCCTTTCTTTGGAATTGGAATGAAAACTGATCTTTTCCAGTCCTGTGGCCACTGTTGAGTTTTCCAAATTTGCTGGCATATTTAGTTCAGCACTTTCACAGCATCATCTTTCAGGATTTGAAACAGCTCCACTGGAATTCCATCACCTGCACTAGCTTTGTTCGTAGTGATACTTTCTAAGGCTCACTTGACTTCACCTTCCAAGATGTCTGGCTCTAGATGAGTGATCACATCATCATGATTGTCTGGGTCTTGAAGATCTTTTTTTGTACAGTTCTTCTGTGTATTCTTGCCACCTCTTCTTAATATCTTCTGCTTCTGTTATGTCCAGACGATTTCTGTCCTTTATCGAGCCCATCTTTGCATGAAATGTTCCCTTGATATCTCTAATTTTCTTGAAGTGATCTCTAGTCTTTCCCATTCTGTGCTTTTCCTCTATTTCTTTGCACTGACTGCTGAAGAAGGCTTTTTTTAAAATCTCTTCTTGCTATTCCTTGGAACACTGCATTCAGATGCTTATATCTTTCCTTTTCTCCTTTGATTTTAGCCTCTCTTCTTTTCACAGCTATTTGTAAGGCCTACCCAGACAGCTATTTTGCTTTTTTGCATTTCTTTCCCATGAGGATGGTCTTGATCCCTGTCTCCCGTACAATATCACGAACTTCATTCCATAGTTCATCAGGCACTCTATCTATCAGATCTAGGCCCTTAAATCTATTTCTCACTTCCACTGTATAATCATAAGGGATTTGATTTAGGTCATACCTGAATGGTCTAGCGGTTTTCCCTACTTTCTTCAATTTCAGTCTGAACAGGAAACAAAAAATTCAGGAATGCATAGCCTTTTGAGGAGTTAAATATCATTAGAATAGAACTTGTTAGGGGTTTCATTGTTGAGGCAATACTTGCTGCCATGTTTTCATATCTTTTTTTTGTTGTTCTTGTTTACTGGGAGTGCATTAATTAATGTAGTTGGTATATAGGAAAAACAAGTAGCACCATTAGATCTTTGAGTTAAGTACTTTCTTTGTTGTAACCCGATGCACATTTGTTTTATAAGAATGCAACTTTATTTGGTACTTTGAGGGTGATGCAGATTAAAGAAAAACACTTCAAGAGAAAATTAGTTTTTTGGTTGATTAACATTTATCAAGGAAAAAAAAGCCATAAAATGTTAACAGGCCTCCTGGCCTTAAGATAATGTGAATCACTTGAGACATTTTGTATATGGAAAGATATGCAGAAAGAAAGCCTGGTATTGATAAGGGTCAGGACTGCTGCCCTTATGTGACTCTGCATCTTCCATTATGTAAAACTTAGGGTATATAAGCACCTTTTGAAAATAAAGTTATGGGATTTTTGCACAAGCTTGGCCTCCCTCATGTCAATTCTTTCTCTCTCTATCTTTCTCCCTCTCTTTTCCAGACTGATCCCTTGGAACACAGAGGCTCTCTGCATTCACTTTTCTGCCAGGGTTTTTAAATCCATGTGTGAGGGAGTCCAAGGTGGGGCACCCTCCATTATTCAAACGGGCACCTGTGGCCTATGTGAACAAAGCAAGTCTCTTGTCTTCAGAGTTTATTACCTTTTTTGTGTAAACCAAGGGATATCAGGCTCTTTCTCTCCTCTATTTTTTAACTGTTTTCTTATCTCTATATATATTTCTAAGATTATAAATCTGTATCTATATACCTCTCTCGCCTCACCATCTATGCTTCAGATACCCTGGATCAAACCGGGGCTGGACACCAGTAAGTGGCTCCCAGAACAGTCTATTTGAAGGTAAGTCTCCCCCAGTGCTCAGTTTTCAGGATGTCTAGGACACCACTCAGGGTGCCTGTGACCCCTCTGCATAATATAGGTAGAGTAAGTGGTAGTGGGAAATGTTAAACTGTTGAAAAGATACCTACTTTCTAAGGGTTGAAAAGAAACCACTCTTTACAATGGTTGAAATGAAACCTTCTTTACAAGACTTATATTTCTTACATGGGTAACAGTGAGTCAAAAGAAAGACAGCTTTTTATAAGAGAAATCTTGCAATTGTTAAATAAAAGAGGAATTAAAGTTAAAAAAAAAACCAATACTCATTCCTTTTTTGCATTTGCACAAAAGCAATGTCTTTGGTTCCCAGAAGAGGGCACGGTTAACATAGATACTTGGGAAAGAGTAGGAAAACAGCCAAACACTTACTATACTGAACATGGTCTGGAAAAGGTGCCTACTGATGCCTTTTCCTTATGGAATATAATTAGAGATGCTTTAGACCCTGCTCCTGAATCTGAAAAGGTACATGTTAAAGAGTAAAGTGAAGAAAAGAAGGTACATGTAAAAGAGGAAGATGAGGAAAAAGAGGCAATACCTACTTATCGTCAGTTAAATGAAACTCTAGGCACTATGACTGCCAATGATCATATAGAAGATAGGGATGAGAAAAAAGATCAGCTTTCCCCTCAGGATGAGGAAGATTTAGAGGAAACAGTGCTGTAGCATTATGATGAGGACTGGTCTCTCTTAGATAAAGATACTTCCAAGATTCTAAGAGAAACCTCCCCAATCAGATCATCTGCTCCCAGGAGTTAATGAGAAACCTCCCCTTTCAGGCCATCCACTCCCAGGAGCTTAAGGGAAACACCTCTAATTAGACCATCCATAAGATTTAAACATCAAACAGTTAAAAGATCTCCAGAGTACGGAAAGAAAGACATAGGATACTCCAGTCCTCCCCTGCCACCCCTCCTTATAAGGGTGAGGGGCCTCCACTAGAATCTCCCCGGTAAACGGTTTTTTTCCTATCCCTGAAAATGAATTTGATCCCCACCTTGAGGCTTGTTTTCCTGTAATATTTGGTGAAATCGGTAGGGGAAGGGCTCCCCACTGGGAACTCATTCTAATGAAAATGGTTAAAGAAATCAAACAGGCTTGTGCTTTGTATGGGCCTAAAGTCCCGTACACTATACAATTGTTAGAAGCCTTAGTGGTCAGATGGATGTCACCCTATGACTGGAAGACAGTTGCTAAGGCTTGTCTATCTAGAGGACAATATGTACTTTGGAGAGCTGAATATGATGATTTTGCCCCAAAACAAGCCAATGACACCCCAAAATATGGTCCAAGATATATTGTAAAAAGTATGTTGACAGGGACTAATGAATTTGGAGCACTTAAAGATCAGATGGGATTAGACAAAATTACTCTAAACCAAGTAACTGCCTGTGCCCCCGCAGCTTGGCTATTGTTATTAGAAGGGAAAGAATCAACTTCTTCCTTTTCAAGCATCAAACAAAAACCAGAAGAGCCATATGTGGACTTTACTTCATGACTTACAGAGGCAGTTCATAGCGTAATTTCTAATTTTGAGGCAGCTGGAATACAGATAAGACAACTGACAACAATGCTAAATCTACCTGCCAAGCCATTTTACGTCCTATTAAAAAATCTAGGCAAATAGTAGATTACATCAGGCAATGTGCAGATGTAGGACCAGCAATGCTGCAGGGCGTTGCCATAGCCGCAGCGATAAAAGGGGACTCTTATCAACAGACAGTTCAATCCTTTTTTGCAAACAGGAACAACCCATCACAGAGTTACCCCAGTAACCAAGGCCGAAATACCAGCTTGTCTAAAGCTTATTTTTCCTGTGACCATGAGGGACACATTATCTGCATCTGCCCTCAAGAAACAGCTGGTTTTTAGCCGCCAAATTCTGCCCCCCACCCCGGCTGTGTCTGCTAATCTCCCTAGGTCTCCTTGCCCTCGTTGTCAGAAGGGATATCACTGGGTAAAGGACTGCAGGTCAAGCTTTCATAAAAACGGAACTTTGCTAGTTCCTGACCAACAGTCGGGAAACGGGTTGAGGGGCCAGCCCCAGGTGCTGACTACAATTGGGGCAACGACACTGAATCCATTGATACCCTTGTCCCATCGCAGAACTCATCAGAGCAACCCAGGCAGTGCAGGACTGAACCTCAGTTCCACCACCTTAACAATATTACCACCAGATAGCCCCACTGTAAAAATCCCTACATGGGTTAAAGGCCCATTCCCGACAGGCTTGGTGGGAATTATATCAAGCAGAAGTTTCTTAGCTATGCATGGTCTCACAAGTATCCCTGGAGTGATTGACTGAGATTATACAGGAGAAATTCAGATAATGATTTCACCCCCAAGTAAAACTATACAAATTCATAAGGGACAAAGAATAGCTCAACTTTTACTTTTTTTTTTTCCTTGCCACACTGCTATTCAGAATGAAAGACAGGGAAAAGGATTTGGTTCTAATCATATGGCTTTTTGCATAACAAAATTACTCAGAAACGCCCTATGAAAACTATTTTGGTGAATGGCAAGTCTATTGTGGGGTTATTAGATACAGGAGCAGATGTCTCTTGTATTTCTGGGAAAGACTGGCCCAGCTCTTAGCCAACACACACAACTTAAATGAGTTGGAGGGATTAGGGAGCACCCCCTCAGTAGTTAGTATTAGTACCCAAATAAAAGTGAAATGGACTTACACTCCTGGTAAGAAAATTATGGTTAGCAAATGTTGTTCATGGGTGAGAGGCCAAAAGTGAAGGCTGGAATAAACTTATTCCCACAAATACCTATTCACAATCCACATGGACCTCCTGTATCAAGAGACATGTTCTCAACATATTCTAAAACCATCAGTTCAGTTCAGTTCAGTCACTCAGTTGTGTCTGAGTCTTTGCGATACCATGATTCCCAGCAAGCCAGGCCTCCCTGTTCATTACCATCTCTCGGAGTTTACTCAGACTCACGTCCATCGAGTCTGTGATGCCATCCAGCCATAGCTGTGACAATAACTGCAGCTGAATACCTCCAGGTATCTGTGGAAGTGTAAGAGAGTCTGTTTAACTTCAATAACTACAATGATGTAAATAGTCTTAAATAAGAAATATAACTTTCACTTAATGAAAAAACCTCAAAGGCCAGACAGACAAAAGCTTTTGCTGTCTTCCAGTTTCGCATTTTACTCTCATTTACAACCAGGCCTAGGAGAACCACTGAGGCTGCTGTTACCATAGCAACAAGAGGAGGGAATGAAGAAATGCTGTCACCTTGTGGACATTTTCTCGAATGACAACCTTAAACTAATTGCTGATGGACACAGTATTCACAAGGATGCTGAGCTCTAAGAGATTCCCACACTTAACAAATTGTCAGGGCTCACAGAGTGGGAAAAAACTAAATACAGGGGAAGTTAAAAAAAAAGAGGATATGAACAGATAAACACAATTCCATGTTTCTTTTAAAAAGGATAAGACAATATCCATATTAGGTGAATTCTAAGAGATACAAACATTGAAGTTGCATGGACATTATCACCTTTGCTTGAGCAGGGAAAAGGACACTGTCAAAAGCTGGACATGGCATAAGTGATAGAGTAACATTACTACAGTGGATGCTTTAGGGTACTGCTGGGATGGACCTGGTAAGAGCTATATGAGCATGACTAGAAAAGTGCACTCCCATGAGAGGAAAATAAATAAAGAGGTAGAGGCAGTATTATAAAACAGATTGACCCCTGTAATATATCAGAAATGAACAGATTTCAAACACCACACACTCCTCCCCGTTCCCTTGATACCATTCAGAACATCGAAGAGATTAAAGTAAAGATAGCATACCAAGGGAGAGCAATGGATAAACAAATGTGACACAGGTCTAGAATGAATTTTGAATCAAGGATTGAAATATGAATGTAGACCATGTGCAGAGATACAGATAAATCCAGAAATCATAACACTGAGGGAAGAAGGGTCGATTTAAGGAAACATCCTGTGATGCAATGGACAGAAGAGATACAAAAATCCAGAGCAGTGAGCAGCCACACAAATGTGACGTGGACACCCAACCTGACAAGAAACTTATGGGTAGCAGGGTACCCTGGTAGATGGCAGGGATACATCTAGAGCCTGGCATTTGGTTCTTCCCACAGATACATATAAAATAGATAATCCATATAAACCTACTTCAGCAAGAGTGGTAAATGAAACACACTCTAATATCATGTAGGTAAAAACAAGCACAGCTGAATACATCAACTAACCTCAGTGCTACGGAACAAGAATCTGGACACAGAAAAGAAATACATCCTTGGCAAACAACGTAAATAGAATAGGAATTCTTACTTAAAATAAAATCCCAACCTGAGCAGTCACCAGGGTTAGTGGCATCTTCAGGATCCTTCTACTTGAATGTACAACTAGGCCTGATGAAAATTCTCAGGCGGTGCAGGTCATCCTAAAAGAGAACAGAAGAAAGAAACCTTCCAGCGTGGAAGGTTTTCTCTGCCACCACAGCATGAAAACGATCACTGATGGACATGTGAAATTCACAAGGTTGATGGACTCGACATGCCACCTACCTTTGAACACGTCAGGTGTCACACACCAAAAATTAAATAAATAAGTAAACACACACATAGAAAGCAAAATTGGAACATTCTCAGGAGGAAACCATCAGCACGTAAATACAATTAAAATGCTTTCAAAAAGCAGAAAGCCCGTGAATAGTACAACATAGGGCTTCTTATCAGAGATAAAAAATGCAAACTGCCACGAGACATCAACTCTGAGCAATAGAAAAGGCCACGATGGAAAACGGACCAGACTGGAAAGAGTAGATACATTAGTCAGTGCGAACCTTTTATAGTAGTGGGGGCATATCAGTGGGAGGAGGAGCCAAGATAATAATCACTGTCCACGTGTACTGGGGTCCAGCACCAGTTGGATCCAGGGTATCTGAAATGTGGATGACAAAGCGAGAGAGGTATATTGATATAGATTTATAGACTTAGATATATATATAGAGAGAGAGATAAGAAAACAGTTAAGAAAATAGAGGAGAGAAAGATGCTGGTATTCTTGGTTTACACAAAAAGCTAATAAAGTCTCAAGACAGGGGACTTGCTCTGTTAACATAGGCCACAGGTGCCTGCTTGAATAGCAGAGGGTGCCCCACCTTGGGCTCTCTCTCACGTGGGTCTTAGAAACCCCGGCAGTTAATTGAACACAGAGAGCCTCTGTGTTCTAAGGGATCAGCCTGCAAAAGAGAGGGAGGGAGATGGAGAAAGAGAGAGAGAGAGAAAGAATTGACATGAGGGAGGCCAAGCTTGTGCAAAGACCCCATAACTTTATTTTCAAAAGGTGATTACATATCCTAAGTTTTAAATAATGGAAGATGCGGAGTCATGCAGTGGCAGCAGTCCTGACCCTTATCGATACCAGGCTTTCCTTTTGCCTACCTTTCTGTATACAAAAGGTCTCAGGTGATTTACATTATCTTAAGGCCAGGAGGCCTGTTAACATTTTATGGCTTTTTTCCTTGATAAATGTTAATCAACCAAAAAAACTCATTTTCCCTTGAAGTGTTTTGCTTTAATCTGCATCACGATCAAGGTACTAAACAAAGTTACATCCTTATAGAACAACTGTACATTGGCTTACAACAAAGAAAGTACTTAACTCAAAGATCTAATGTTGCTACTTGTTTTTTCTATATATCAACTATATTAATTAATGCACTCCCAGGTACACACACACAAAAAGGATATGAAAATTTGGCAGCAAGTATTGACTCAACAATGAAATCCTTAACCAGTTCTATTCTAATGATTTTTAACTCCTCAAAAGGCTCTACATTCCTAGAATTTTTTAAGCTTCCTGTGCCTCTCGTGGTTGGGATGCTGTAAACAATCATATGCGTAGTTGTAAAAAGTTCGAATAAACATGTCAGGCAGGCTAGAAAGCCATCAGAGGGGTTTTTGGATTGAAACACTCTTATTATGCCCAGGAGACTTATCAAAAAGCTCCAAATTAACTTTTCCCAGAAAAAGCTGGTGGGGGGACAGCCATCTGTTAATGTCAGAGGAGTTTGTGATAGGTATAATATAGTAAGGCAGACAGACTCTGGTTTTGGATTAGATGCTCAAGTAGGTCCAGGGATGTTCCCGTGAGATCCAATTCCCCTTTACCTGTCAGGTCTCTTCCACGTGACATTTGCCATGGGTGGGATTTCTCATACCGGCTCCCAGCATCTCCCCCTTTTTTATTTCTTAAAACAGCCAGATGTAGTTTAGTTGCGAGCTTCTGAATGCTCTGTCCAAGTATCCTTTAAAGCCTGCAATTCAGTCCAAATATGTATTATTGCTTTTTCTAGGGCGTCTACCCTCATTTCTAGTTTCCTATCTATAACTTCCTGTGTTGCCAGGGTTAAAGAAACATTTTTAAACATAGTATCAACATATTGAGCAGTATGCACTTATTGAGTCAATGATATTGCTGCCAGAGTAACAAAAACCGTTGCAGTTATTAAAGCTGATATTCCTAAAGTAAGTAAGCCCACAAAACGTCATGATCACATTAAATCTTGTAGTTGTTGCAACAGGGCAATACCATAATCATCATACCAATAAGTGGTTACAGTCACAGGCACCATAATATAGGGTGGTCTTTGCAACACCACAGAAGAACAAACATTATATTGAGGTGTTAAACAAGATCAGAGCATACGTTGTTCATAAGGCACTACATTATATCCACCGGAATAATTCATTTGTATATTAAGTCTTCCAGAGTCATTAGTGAAAAGAAAAACATAAGGAGATAAAATAAAACATGAAACATAAAACATAAGCTAAAATAGAGTAAATAGAATTATTTTCTGGCAGGGTTAAAATTAATAGGGGCAGTAGTGGCAAGGGCTCTCCAAATTTCTGGCTACCAAAAGGTTTTACCCTTAGCTATATAAGACAGCATAGGGGGAACAAATTGATTATAATGCCATCTAGTGGCAGCTAATGGCCAAGGAACTGTATATTCTTTCCAATTGTACAATCTATAGATAAAGTCACCATTGGACATTGGGTTCTGACCTGGATTTGGGTTGCTACAGTCCTGAACTGTAAAATTTCTTCCTCCTGGTATTCTGTAATCAATTCTCGAATTATAAGTACAAGATTTCCAAGTCAGATACCATAAATGATCATCAATAGTTTTCCATATGACATCTGATGGAGAAACATTGTCACAATTTGGATATTCTGGTGGAGCTTTGAGAAACAATTATTTATCAGGGTCAAGGACTCCGGGCAGGAGGGGGAAAAAAGATGGCAGAGGAATAGGATGGGGAGAACGCTTTCTCCGTCTCTACCTCATCAAAAGAACATTTCAAAGCAGAGTAAATTCCACAAAATAACTTCTGACTGCTGGCAGAGGACATCAGGCATCCAGCAAAGCAGATCATTGGCTTCAAAACCAGGTAGGAATTATTTTAAAAAATGAAGATAGAGACAAAGGAGATAGGGAGGGAACCCCGACATGGGAAGGGAATCCCATCCCAGGAAGAGACTCTTAAAAAGAGAGGTTCCCTAAAATTGGGGAACTTTCTCACAGCTGTGTATGGGGCGAGCCCTGGGAGCACAGAGGGCAACATAACAGGAAGGAAGAATAAATAAATAATTAAAATCAACAGATTACGAATTCAACAGTATAACCCCCAACAGATAAACAGCGAAAACGCCTGCATCCGACAGCAGTGGGGGTTGGGCAGGGAGGAGCGCACCTGCGACAGTGTTTTCTAAGAATTGGGCCATGGGAGACATAGGCGGCAGGGCTTTTCTCGAGAATCGGGGCGTAACGGGGCCAGAATCAGGTCCGCGCATGGATAGAATGATTTATCCCGGACTAGCAAACCAGACTGGGGGATAACTAACACGCGAAATGCTCGAACATAAGACACATTCAGGCCCGCGCACAGAACAAAGGACGGATCAGAAATAGCCGGCTGCAGACCATCCCCCACTGGCGACAGGCATCCAGAGCCTTAAGCGCGGGAAGAGGGCAGTCGCAGCTCAAGAGAGACATTGCCTACCAAATTGCAAGCAGGCTTCTTTGCTGAGACTTCTGGAGTCTCTGATCAGTCATCATCTGCCTGAGAAAGAGCCCCGGTGGAGCTCCCAGTAAATTGAGCGACACGGAAAGCCCAGAAGATGCAACAATACTGCGCGCCAAACTCCCTAGCCACTTGGACTTGGAACCAAACCCGACACCCGGAGGGGGCTTCCTGAGCGGCTTAAACAGGGGAAGTGCATGAAGCATAGGGCAGGCCCCACACAGTTATCCCACGGAGCGAGAAGGGGCAAGCCCAGTGCAGAGCTCACCACCACCCTCCCTGTGGCAAGACAGAAATCAGACACTGAAGAGACCAGCAAACAAAGGAAGTCAAACAGAGGGAGCTGCCTTGGTAGCAACCCCGCACAGTCCACAACGACAGAGAAAGCGCCAGATATACCGTTACTACTTTTATGATAAAAAAAAATTTTTTTGGGGGGGGGGATGATGTGGAAGCGTGATTTTTCTTTTTTTTCTTTTTTCTAAGAATTTTTCTTTCTTTAAATTTTTTTTTCCTTTTTAAATTTGATTTTTCTTCCTTTCTTTTTTGTCTTTTTTTTCCTAAACTTGCTTAAATTTTTAAGTCTTCTATATTTCTATTTATTATTTTTATAACTTAACATTACTTTTCAAAAAAAAAAACCCCTATCATTAAAGTAAACACGGTATATAGTCCTATTGGTGGAGGAAGTTGCCTTTTAATAATTCTGGAGTCTTTTATTATATTTTACTTTTTTCTCTATTTTTTTTAAAAATTTCTCTCTCCTTCTTCTTCCCTTCAATAATCTATCTTTGAAAATCCAATCTTTACTCCAGATTTTTAATCTTGGCATTTTGGTATTTGTTGCCAATTTTGTACTTTTAAAAACCTAATCTTCAGTACCCAGTTTTACATGAGTGCAAGACTACTGGCTTGACCACTCTCTCCACCTTTGGAATCTCTCTTTTCTCCACTAGGTGGCTTTTGTCTCATCCCTCCTCCTCCTCCTCTCTACCCAACTGTATGAATCACTGTATGCTCCAGAAGGAGAATTCTAAGGGAACTGGTCACTGGCCGGATCTGTATCCCTCCTTCCCATCTCCCTCTTTTGTCCTCCTGTCCACCTCTATCTACTTACTCCCTCTCCTCTTCCATGTATAACTCTGTGACCATATCTGAGCGGTCCAGACTTCAGAGGGCACACAAGAAAGTGGTTACGGGCTAGTTTGCTTTTTCCTCTTCTGATTCCACCTCATCCCATTCTTCTCACTTCTAACTACCCCCTCCCTCTTCTCTCCTCCAAGTAACTCAGCGATCCTCTAGGGACGACCCTCATGGTGGAGAAACCTATCATCATTAACCTAGATGTATTAACATTAGTGCTGAATATATGGAGAAATCATGAGGCTATTGTAAAAATAAATCTGAAAACCAGAATCAGGAGGCATAATTCCAAATCCTGAGATCATCCAAGAATTCCAGAATACAGGGAACATTATCCAATAAGAGCTCATCAAATGCCTTCATACCTATACTGAAATTGAGCACTGCCCAAGGGCGAACAAGCTCCAGAGCAAGATGTCTGCAAATTCTCCACAACACAAGAACAAGCTCCTGAGCTTCAACACACAGGCAACTCAAAATACTCCAAAACCATTGACGTCTCATAACCCATTACTTCCCACTTCACAGCAATCCAGGGAGAGGAAATCCAGCTCCACCCACCAGAACTCCAACACAAGCTTCCCTAATCAAGAAACTTTGACAAGCCACTGATATAACCCCAAACACAAAGAGGAAGCTCTATAAGAAAGATAATTCCACAAATTACCAGAATATAGAAAAGCCACCCCAAACGCAGCAATATAACCAAGATGAAGAGACAGAGGAATTCCCAGCAGGTAAAGGAACAGGATACATGCCCACCAAACCAAACAAAAGAGGAAGAGATAGGGAATCTACCTGAGAAAGAATTACAAATACTGATAGTGAAAATGATCCAAAATCTTGAATTCAAAATGGAATCACAGATAAATAGCCTGGGGTCAAGGATTGAGAAGATGCAAGAAAGGTTTAAGAAGGACCTAGAAGAAATAAAAAAGAGTCAACATATAATGAATAATGCAATAAATGAGATCAGAAACACTCTGGAGGCTACAAAAAGTAGAATATCAGAGGCAGAAGATAGGATTAGTGAAAGAGAAGATAGAATGGTAGAAATAAATGAATCAGTGAGGGAAAAAGAAAGACGAATTAAAAGAAATGAGGACAACCTCAGAGACCTCCAAGACAATATGAAACGCTCCAACATTCGAATTATAGGAGTCCCAGAAGAAGAAGACAAAAAGAAAGACCATGAGAAAATACTTGAGGAGGTAATAGTTGAAAACATCCCTAAAATGGGAAAGGAAATAATCACCCAAGTCCAAGAAACCCAGAGAGTGCCAAACAGGATAAACCCAAGGCGAAACACCCCAAGACATATACTAATCAAACTAACAAAGACCAAACACAAAGAACAAATATTAAAAGCAGCAAGGGAAAAACAACAAATAACACACAAAAGGATCCCCATAAGAATAATTGCAGATCTTTCAATAGAAGCTCTTCAGGCCAGGAGGGAATGGCAAGACATACTTAAAGTGATGAAGGATAATAACCTTCAGCCAAGACTACTGTACCCAGCAAGGATCTCACTAAAATATGAAGGAGAAATCAAAAGCTTTACAGACAAGCAAAAGCTGAGAGAATTCAGCACCACCAAGCCAGCTCTCCAACAAATACTAAAGGATAGACTTTAGAAAAGAAACACAAAAAGGACATATAAACCTGAAGCCAAAACATTAAGTAAATGGCAGCAGGAGCATACTTATCAATAATTACCTTAAATGTAAATGGGTTGAATGCCCCAACCAAAAGGCAAAGACTGGCTGAGTGGATACAAAAACAAGATCCCTATATATGCTGCCTACAAGAGACCAACCTCAAAACAACGGACACATACAGACTAAAAGTGAAGGGCTGGAAAAAGATATTCCATGCAAATAAAGACCAAAAGAAAGCAGGAGTAGCAATACTCATATCCGATAAAATAGACTTTAAAACAAAGGCTGTGAAAAAGGACAAAGAAGGCCACTACATAAAGATTAAAGGATCAATCCAAAAAGAAGATATAGCAATTATAAATATATATGCACCCAACATAGGAGCACCGCAATATGTAAGACAATTGCTAACAAGCATGAAAGAGGAAATTAACAATAACACAATAATAGTGGGAGACTTTAATACCGCACTCACACCTATGGACAGATCAACTAAACAGAAAATTAACAAAGAAACACAAACGTTAAACAATACAATAGACCAGTTAGACCTAATTGATATCTATAGGACATTTCACCCCAAAAAAATGAATTTCACCATTTACTCAAGTGCACAAAGAACGTTTTCCAGGATAGATCACATTCTGGGTCATAAATCCAACCTTAATAAATTCAAAAAAATCAAAATTATTCCAAGCATCTTCTCTGACCATAATGCACTAAGGTTAGATCTCAATTATAGGAGACAAACTATTAAAAATTCCAACATTTGGAGGCTGATCAACACCCTTCTGAATAATCAACAAATCACAGAAGAAATCAAAAAATAAATCAAAATATGCATAGAAATGAATGAAAATGAAAACACAACTACACAGAACCTTTGGGACACTATAAAAGCAGTCCAAAGAGGAAAGTTCATAACAATACAGGCATACCTCAAGAAACAAGAAAAAAGTCAAATAAATAACCTAACTCTACACCTAAAGCAACTAGAAAAGGAAGAAATAGACAATCCCAGAGTAAGTAGAAGGAAAGAAATCCTAAAAATTAGGGCAGAAATAAATGCAAAAGAAACAAAAGAGACCATAGCAAAAATCAACAAAGCAAAAAGCTGGTTCTTTGAAAGGATAAATAAAATTGACAAACCATTAGCCAGACTCATCAAGAAACAAAGAGAAAAAAATCAAATCAACAAAATTAGAAATGAAAATGGAGAGATCACGACAGACAACTCAGAAATACAAAGAATCATAAGAGACTACTATCAGCAATTATATGCCAATAAAATGGACAACTTGGAAGAAATGGACAAATTCTTAGAAAAGTACAATTTTCCAAAACTGAACCAGGAAGAAATAGAAAATCTTAACAGACCCATCACAAGCATGGAAATTGAAACTGTAATCAGAAATCTTCCAGCAAACAAAAGCCCAGGTCCAGACGGCTTCACAGCTGAATTCTACCAAAAAATTTCGAGAAGAGATAACACCTATCTTACTGAAGCTATTCCAGAAAATTGCAGAGGAAGGTAAACTTCCAAACTCATTCTATGAGGCCACCATCATCCTAATACCAAAACCTGACAAAGACAACACACACACACACACAAAAAAAAACTACAGGCCAATATCACTGATGAACATAGATGCAAAAATCCTCAACAAAATCCTAGCAATCAGAGTCCAGCAACACATTAAAAAGATCATACACCATGACCACGTGGGCTTTATCCCAGGGATGCAAGGATTCTTCAATATCCGCAAGTCAATCAATGTAATTCATCACATTAACAAACTGAGAAATAAAAATCATATGATCATCTCAATAGATGCAGAAAAAGCCTTTGACAAAGTTCAACATCCATTTATGATAAAAACTCTCCAGAAAGCAGGAATAGAGGAACATACCTCAACATAATAAAAGCTATATATGACAAACCCACAGCTAACATTATCCTCAATGGTGAAAAATTGAAACCATTTCCCCTAAAGTCAGGAACAAGACAAGAGTGCCCAATTTCACCACTACTATTCAATACAGTTCTGGAAGTTTTGGCCACAGCAATCAGAGCAGAAAAAGAAATACAAGGAATCCGAATTGGAAAAGAAGAAGTAAAACTCTCAGTGTTTGCAGATGACATGATCCTCTACATAGAAAATCCTAAAGACTCGACCAGCAAACTACTAGAGCTAATCAATGAATATAGTAAAGTTGCAGGATATAAAATCAACACTCAGAAATCCCTTGCATTCCTATACACTAATAATGAGAAAGTAGAAAAAGAAGTTAAGGAAACAATTCCATTCACCATTGCAATGAAAAGAATAAAATACTTAGGAATTTTCCTACCTAAAGAAACTAAAGACCTATATATCGAAAACTATAAAACACTGATGAAAGAAATCAAAGATGACACAAATAGATGGAGAAATATACCATGCTCATGGGTCGGAAGAGTCAATATAGTGAAAATGAGTATACTACCCAAAGCAATCTACAGATTCAATGCAATTCCCATCAAGCTACCAGCAGTATTTTTCTCAGAACTAGATCAAATAATCTCAAGATTTGTATGGAAATACAAAAAACCTCGAATAGCCAAAGCAATCTTCAGAAAGAAGAATGGAACTGGAGGAATCAAGTTGCCTGACTTCAGGCTCTACTACAAAGCCACAGTCATCAAGACAGTATGGTACTGGCACAAAGACAGAAATATAGATCAATGGAACAAAATAGAAAGCCCTGAGATAAACCCACACACCTATGGACACCTTATCTTCGACAAAGGAGGCAACAGTATACAATGGAGTAAAGACAGTCTCTTTAATAGGTGGTGCTGGGAAAACTGGTCAACCTCTTGTAAAAGAATGAAACTAGACCTGTTTCTAACACCGTACACAAAAATAAACTCAAAATGGATTAAAGATCTAAATGTAAGACCAGAAACTATAAAACTCCTAGAGGAAAACATAGGCAAAACACTCTCCGACATAAATCACAGCAAGATCTTCTATGATCCAACTCCCAGTATACTGGAAATAAAAGCAAAAATAAGCAAATGGGATCTAATTAATATTAAAAGCTTCTGCACAACAAAGGAAACTATAAGCAAGGTGAAAAGACAGCCTTCTGAATGGGAGAAAACTATAGCAAATGAAAAAACTGACAAACAACTAATCTCAAAGATATATAAGCAACTTATGCAGCTCAACTCCAGAAAAATAAATGATCCAATAAAAAAATGGGCCAAAGAACTAAATAGGCATTTCACCAAAGAAGACATACGGATGGCTAACAAACACATGAAAAGATGTTCAACATCACTCATTATCAGAGAAATGCAAATCAAGACCACAATGAGGTACCATTTCACTCCAGTCAGAATGGCTGTGATCCAAAAGTCTACAAGGAATAAATGCTGGAGAGGATGTGGAGAAAAGGGAACCCTCTTACACTGCTGGTGGGAATGCAAACTAGTACAGCCATTATGGAAAACAGTGTGGAGATTCCTTAAAAAATTGCAAATAGAACTGCCTTATGACCCAGCAATCCCACTGCTGGGCATACACACCAAGGAAACCAGAACTGAAAGAGACACATGTACCCCAATGTTCATTGCAGTGCTGTTTATAATAGCCAGGACATGGAAGCAACCTAGATGTCCATCAGCAGATGAATGCATAAGAAAGCTTTGGTACATATACACAATGGAGTACTACTCAGCCCTTAAAAAGAATAAATTTGACTCAGTTCTAATGAGATGGATGAAATTGGAACCGATTATACAGAGTGAAGTAAGCCAGAAAGAACAACACCAATACAGTATACTGAGACATATATATGGAATTTAGAAGATAGCAATGATGACCCTATATGTGAGACAACAAAAGAGACACAGAGGTATAGAATGGACTTTTGGACTCTGAGGGAGAGGGGAAAGGTGGGATGGTTTGGGAGAATGGCACTGAAACATGTATACTTTCTTGTAAGAAACGAAGCACCAATCTATATTGAATGCAGGATGCAGGATGCATGGGGCTGGAGCACAGGATGATTCAGGTAAAGGATATGGGGTGGGAGGTGGGAGGGGGCTTCGGCATTGGGAGATTGTGTTCACCTGTGGCTGTTTCATGTCAATTTATGGCAAAACAAATACAGTACTGTAATGAAAAAAATAAATTAATTAAAAAAATAAATAAAGAAAAAAAAAGGATTCCGGGCATACGAGCTTGTAATATCCAAACTGACTGATCCCCTTTAAATGAAAATTTTGAGGTTGGGAATCTGTCAGAACTGCTTTTTTTAGAGGCTCCAAGCATTCTTTTTTGGTTCGAGTAATAACGTGTCCTGTATTACCAGAGGGAAAATTAAAGCAAGCAGGAAGATCATCTGTGAGTCCTCTAAAGGTAAAATTGAAATTAATAGGGTATTGGTCTTTTACATAGGAAGTATAAGATCCTCCTCGAAAGCAAGTTTTGTCTGTATTAACCCTTATAGGGCCACTACTCATGTGACAACTTGAAAAGTTGGAGGACCACGGAAATATGCCCAATAATTTTCCGGAGTGGGGGAGGAGACACCTACCTGGCAAGATAGTAGAGCAAGCATAGCAATAAACACTTACTCAGGGGAGGTTGAAGATCCCTGTAAAGAAGCTATCCCCCGTGCCTGGTGACAGAGCATCTTAATCCATCCCCAGGTGGGTATGGAGGCTTGTTGAGTTGCCTGAGTAGGACGTCCTGGCACCTTCTTGTGGGGTAAAGGATTAGGGGAAACAATATCATTTATACAAAGTTGTGACATCTGTCTGGTGGGTGGGTCCATTCGCTATTCATCTGGCGTCTCCGATGTCAGTTGTTTCGAGGTCAGTAGGATATCCCATATTGGTGGACGGAGTGGAGACAGAGGAGGCCACTTCTTTTTTTGAGGTTGCGTGTGCCTGGGGAGCTGCAACATGAAGAATCAGCCTTTCCAGGACCCAAATTGGAGAATCTGCGTCCTGTGGAAAAACACAAGCATATCCTTGGCCACTAGTTAATAATGGGTCAAGACCCTTCCATTGTCCAGAGAGGAAGTCCTTCCATTTCACCAGTGTGTTTGCATTCTTTTGCTCTGGACACCAATGACGAAGCATTGCAGTGGTTCCAGACAAATCAGCATTCAAGTTATTTATTAGAAAGAGAACATGTTGTAAAATCTGATGGGGGAGGAACTATACTTAAATTCCCCTTCCTTTAATTTTTAAGTTTGTATTTTTAATGTTTTGTGTGTTCTTTCTACTATAGCTTGTCCATGGGGATTCCAGGGGATGCCTGTGTTATGCTTTATTTGAAACTTTGTACATAATTCCTGGAAAGACTTAGAAGTGTAAGCAGGGGCATTATCAGTTTTTAAAGCTTTTGGCCAACCCAAATATGAAAAACAAGTAAAGAGATGTTGTATTACATCTTTACACGCTTCTCCTGTGCCGGCAGTTGCAATAATGACATGAGAAAAAGTATCTACGGTTACATGGACAAAAGACAATTTTCCAAATGAGGAGACATGAGTTACATCCATCTGCCAGAGCATATCAGGTTTGAGACCGCGAGGGTTAACTCCCATATGCAAGCTGTTTATAGTAGTGGGACAATGTGAACAGGAACAAACAATCTCTGGAGCAGACTCTAGAGGAATCTGAAACTGATATCTTAATGCAGTAGCATTTTGATGACGAAGTGAGTGAGAGGCTGGGGCGTCTTCAAAAACAGAGGCCACTGTAGCCTTGTTTAGTGAATCTGCCAAATCATATAGGACATTTAAAGGTCCAGGCAGTCCGGAATGGGTCAAATGTGGCCAATGAAGAATTTTCCAAATTTTCCAAATTTGCTGTTGCAATTTAGTTAACAAGTGAAATATGGTAGTTTTGTTCTCTGGCAGAACTGCAGTCTCAGTGTGAGGAAACAGCCTGACCACATACTGAGAGTCAGAGTAAAGGTTAAATTTCTCATCTGCAAACATAACAAAAGCCTCTATAACAGCTGTGAGTTCAGCTCTTTGAGCTGTATGATGTTTTCTTGTAACTATGGAAGCTCTGCCGTTTTGCTGACCCATCAGTAAAAGCTATCTGACTGTGTGGAATAGGGAACTGTTAGCATCTAACAGGGAAAATAACTGGGTGTCTAGATAGAAAATTTAAGAAAACAGGCAAGGGTAAATGATGTACAATTTGACTGCAATAGTTTCCTGTAACAATCTGCCAGTCTTCATCAAACATGAAAAGAGCATCAAGCTGTTCCTTATTATATTGAATTGCAATTTCTAATGGCTCTTTACCAAACAATTCAATGCTCTGCTTTCTTCCTTTTAATATCAATGTGGCTATTAAGCTTGGATAAGAAGGCACTACTTTTTTAGCTTGGGCAGGAAGATGGACCCACTCTAGGGGGCCACTTTGCCATAAAACTCCCATAGTTGCCATTGGGGTGGCTAGGCAACGGAATTTCCAGTTTGCTGCTAAATCGTTTTTTTTTTTTTAACATAGCTATGAGATGAAGCTTTTTCTACTTTGCCTAGGGCCTCCTGGGCCTCAGCAGTTAGCTGTCTTTTTGAAGTTGGATCAGGATCTCCACATAAAATGTTAAAAAAAGGCTTTAATTCAGCACTGGTTAATTTTAAATAGCACCTAATCCAATTAATATCACCTAAAAGTTTTTGATAATCATTCAAAGTGACAAGATGGTCCTTTCTTAATTGTAGTGGGACATGAGTCACTGTTTCTGAATTTATAACCCTTCCTAAGTAGCTTATGGGAGGATTGATTTGAATTTTCTCCAGAGCAATTTTTAGGCCTCTAGCTGACAATGCCTGGGTTAAATTTTGAAGGACAGTTTGTAAATGAGCTCTATCTGGATGAGCTATTAAAATATCATGCATGTAGTGAATCATATATACTTGTTCATATTTAGCCTTAGTATCTTCTAGAACAGCACTAGCAAATTTGACATAAGGTAGGGCTATTTTTCATTCCCTGAGGTAACACTTTCCATTGAAACCTCAAATAAGGCTGTTTAAGATTTTCTAAAGGCAAATCACTTTTTATCCTCAGCACTTAAGGCAATGGTGAAAAAAACAGTCTTGTAAATCAATTACAATTATATGATATCCCTCTGGAACGGCTACTGGGGAAGGGACCCCAGGCTGTAAGGCCCCCATGTCTTCCATGGGGGCATTAACAGCTCTTAAATCCTGTAAAAGTCGCCACTTGTCAGATTTTTTCTTAATGCCAAAAATAGGGATGTTCCAGGGTCTATTGGAGGGCTCAATATGTCCCAATTGTAGTTGCTCAAAGGTTAACGCTTTAGCTGCTAGTAATTATTCTTTAGGAAGAGGCCATTGTTCCACCCAAAACGGGTCTTGAGATTTCCACGTAATGGGGTCAGCAGCAGAAACAATGGCCTCCATTATAAATTTGGAGTTGGGCAAATTGGCTCAATTATTCCTGTCTGTTGTTTAATCCTTTTGATGGATCACAGCTCATCTGGAGCATTTGGGAGGTTGCTTTGTCATCAGGGCTGAAAAGTAGCACTCCCATTTGAGACAGCACATCCCTCCCCCATAGGGTAAAGAGGAGTGAAGGAACCACACAGGGTTGGAAAGTTCCACAGGTATCTTCAAATTGCCAATCTAACATTTTCACACTTTTAACTACTGAGGGGGCTCTCCCTAACCCCACCAACTCATTTTAAGTTGTGTGTGTTGGCCAGGAGTTGGGCCAGTCTTTCCCAGAAATACAAGAGACATCTGCTCCTGTATCTAATAACCCCACAATAGACTTGCCACTGACCAGAATAGTTTTCATAGGTTGTTTCCGAGTAATTTTGTTATGCAAAAAGCCATATCACTAGACCCAAATCCCTTTTCCTGTCTTTCATTCTGAGTATCAGCATGTCCTATGGCAGTGTGGTAAGGCAAAAGTAAAAGTTGAGCTATTCTTTGTCCCTTATGAATTTGTATAGTTTTACTTGGGGGTGAAATCATTATCTGAATTTCTCCTGTATAATCTCAGTCAATCACTCCAGGGATACTTGTGAGACCATGCATAGCTAAGAAACTTCTGCTTGATATAATTCCCACCAAGCCTGTCGGGAATGGGCCTTTAACCCATGTAGGGATTTTTACAGTGGGGCTATCTGGTGGTAATATTGTTAAGGTGGTGGAACTGAGGTTCAGTCCTGCACTGCCTGGGTTGCTCTGATGAGTTCTGCGATGGGACAAGGGTATCAATGGATTCAGTGTCGTTGCCCCAATTGTAGTCAGCACCTGGGGCTGGCCCCTCAACCCGTTTCCCGACTGTTGGTCAGGAACTAGCAAAGTTCCGTTTTTATGAAAGCTTGACCTGCAGTCCTTTACCCAGTGATATCCCTTCTGACAACGAGGGCAAGGAGACCTAGGGAGATTAGCAGACACAGCCGGGGTGGGGGGCAGAATTTGGCGGCTAAAAACCAGCTGTTTCTTGAGGGCAGATGCAGATAATGTGTCCCTCATGGTCACAGGAAAAATAAGCTTTAGACAAGCTGGTATTTCGGCCTTGGTTACTGGGGTAACTCTGTGATGGGTTGTTCCTGTTTGCAAAAAAGGATTGAACTGTCTGTTGATAAGAGTCCCCTTTTATCGCTGCGGCTATGGCAACGCCCTGCAGCATTGCTGGTCCTACATCTGCACATTGCCTGATGTAATCTACTATTTGCCTAGATTTTTTAATAGGACGTAAAATGGCTTGGCAGGTAGATTTAGCATTGTTGTCAGTTGTCTTATCTGTATTCCAGCTGCCTCAAAATTAGAAATTACGCTATGAACTGCCTCTGTAAGTCATGAAATAAAGTTCTCATATGGCTCTTCTGGTTTTTGTTTGATGCTTGAAAAGGAAGAAGTTGATTCTTTCCCTTCTAATAACAATAGCCAAGCTGCGGGGGCACAGGCAGTTACTTGGTTTAGAGTAATTTTGTCTAATCCCATCTGATCTTTAAGTGCTCCAAATTCATTAGTCCCTGTCAACATACTTTTTACAATATATCTTGTACCATATTTTTGGGTGTTATTGACTTCTTTTGGGGCAAGATCATCATATTCAGCTCTCCAAAGTACATATTGCCCTCCATATAGACAAGCCTTAGCGACTGTCTTCCAGTCATAGAGTGGCACCCATCTGACTGCTAAAGCCTCTCCCAGTTGTATAGTGTACGGGACTTTAGGCCCATAGAAAGCACAAGCCTGTTTGATTTCTTTAACCATTTTCATTGGAATGAGTTCCCAGTGGGGAGCCCTTCCCCAAAGATTTCATCAAATATTACAGGAAAACAAGCCTCAAGGTGGGGATCAAATTCATCTTTGGGGCTAGGAAAAAAAACCGTTTCTGGGCAGTTTCTAGTGGAGGCCCCTCACCCCTATAAGGAGGGGGGGCAAGGGAGGGTTGGTGTCCCATGTCTTTCTTTCCTTACCCTGGAGATCTTTTAACTGTTTGATTTTTAAATCTTATCAATGGTCTAATTAGGGATGTTTCCCTTAAGCCCCTGGGAGCTGATGGCCTGATTGGGGAGGTTTCTCTTTTACTCCCGGGAGCAGATGGTCTGATTGGGGAGGTTTCTTTTTAACTCCTGGGACCATCTTTATCTAAGAGAGGCCAGTCCTCATCAGAATGGTATAGACCTGTTTACTCTAAATCTTCCTCATCCTGAGGGGAAAGCTGATCTTTTTTCTCATCCCTATCTTCTACATGTTCATTGGCAGTCACAGTGGCTAGCATTTCATTTAACTGCTGATAAGTAGGTATTGCCTTCTTTTTCCTCATCTTCCTCTTTTACATGTATTTTTTTCATCACTTTCCTATTTAACATGTACCTTTTCAGATTCAGGAGCAAGGTCTAAAGCTTCTTTAATTACATTCCATAAGGAAAAGGCATCAGTAGGCACCTTTTCCAAACCACGTTCAGTATAGTAAGTTTTTAGCTGTTTTCCTACTCTTTCCCAAGTATCTAAGTTAACAGTGCCCTCTTCTTAAAATCAAGGATATTGCTTTTGTACAAATGCAAAAAAAGGAAAGTATATTGGTTTTTCTTAACTTTAATTCCTCTTTTATTGAACAATTGCAAGTTTACTCCTGTAAAAAAGCTGCCTTTCTTTTGAGTCACTGTTACCCATGTAAGAATTTTAAGTCTTGTAAAGAAGGTTTTGTTTCAACCTTTGTAAAGAGGGATTTCTTTTCAACCCTTAGAAAGTAAGTATCTTTTCAACAGTTTAACACTTCCCATTCTTACTTATCCTACTTGTCTTATGCAGGGGGGTCCAAGGGCACCCTGAGTGGGTCCTAGACGTCCTGAAAACTGAGCACTGGGGGAGACCTACCTTTGAATAGACTGCTCTGGGAGCCACTTACTGGTGTCCAGCCCTGGTTGAATCCAGGGTATCTGAAACATGGATGGTGAGGCGAGAGAGGTATATAGATATAGATTTATAGACTTAGAGATATATATAGAGATAAGAAAACAGTTAAGAAAATAAAGGAGAGAAAGAGGCTGATATTCCTTGGTTTACACAAAAAGCTAATAAAGTCCCAAGACAAGAGACTTTCTCTGCTCACAGAGGCCACAGGTGCCCATTTGAATAGTGGAGGGTGCCCTGCCTTGGGCTCCCTCTCACGTGGGTCTTAGAAACCCTGGCAGAAAAGTGAACCCAGAGAGCCTCTGTGTTCCAAGTGATCAGCCTGAAAAAGAGAGGGAGGGAGAGGGAGAAAGAGAGAGAGAGAGAAAGAATTGACATGAGGGAGGCCAAGCTTGTACAAAAACCCCATAGCTTTATTTTCAAAAGGTGCTTATATACCCTAAGTTTTACATATGGAAGATGCAGAGTCATGCAGTGGCAACAGTCCTGACCCTTATATCGATACCAGGGTTTCTTTTTGCATACATTTCCATATACAAAAGGTCTCAGGTGATTTACATTTTCTTAAGACCAAAGGCCTGTTAATGTTTTATGGCTTTTTTCCTTGATAAATGTTAATCAACCAAAAAACTCATTTTCCCTTGAAGTGTTTTGCTTTAATCTGCATCACCCTCAAAGTACTAAACAAGTTGCATCCTTATAGAACAAAGGTACATTCGGTTACAACAAAGAAGGTACTTAACTCAAAGATCTAATGTTGCTACTTTTTTTTTCTATATATCAACTATATTAATGCACTCCCAGGTACATAACAAATAAAGGATATGAAAACTTGGCAGTAAGTATTGGCTCAACAATGAAACCCTAAGCCAGTTCTGTTCTAATGTTTCTTAACTCCTCAAAAGGCTCTACATTCCTAGAATATTTTAAGCTTCCTGTGCCTCTCGTGGTTAGGAGGCTGTAAACAATCATATGTGTAGTTTTAAAAGGTCCCAATGAAACTGTCATGCAGGCTAGAAAGCCATCAGAGGGGTGTTTGGATTGAAACACTCTTATTATGCCCAGGAGACTTATTATCAAAAAGCTCTAAATTAACTTTTTCCAGAAAAAGATGGTGGAGGGACATCCCCCTGTTAATATCAAAGGAATTGGTGAAAGGCATAATATAGTAAGGCAGACAGACTCTGGTTTTGGGGTAGGTGCTCAAATAGGTCCAGGGAGGTTCCCTTCAGATCCAACTCACCTTTTCCTGTCGGATCTCTTCCTCATGACCTTTGCCATGGGCGGGATTCCTCATGCAGTCTCCTGGCATATGTGCCTTTATAGAAACAAATTAGAAAGTATGACAGGGCATCTCCACTACTATGATCCTTCATAAATACACAGATTTTGAAAACCACACACCCCAGAATATGCACTGTAGCAGGATTCCCAATGCCCAGAGATGAAAATTTAAAAAGCACATGGGGACAGCAAGATGAATGGATCAAGGAATGGTATACGGCTTCACGACAAAATGTGACTCAGACATGGAAACAAGGAAATACTGTCATTGTCAGAGGTGCAGATAAGTGTGGTGATAATCAGAGTCAGTGAGGAAGGGCAGATTAGAGACAGGTCATAGGATTTACCTTTCAAATGGGACAGACAATATTGCTGGCACTGAGTATGCTGAGCGAGTTGAAATATACACTCAGTGCTGGAAACTCCCTGATGCTTAGCTAAGGAGATGGGTGAGAACAAAGCTTACACTGGAAGGCTGGAATTCATGGATTCCCACAAATACTTGTCAAATACATATTCCTTAGGGACTGACATAGCGAAAGTGATGTACCACACACTTTCAGAGAGTAGGTCAGAGGAAATCAACACTGCTGAATACCTCTGTATTTTGGTGGAAGGGAGCAAAAATCAGTACAGCAACAAAAAGGCAACTTTGTACATCAGTTTCATCAAACATGAAATGTGAACTACAGTAAAACTGAGAAGGAAAGAGATACAAGCTTTCAAGGGTTGAGAAGTGGGGCCTGGTGGGGTAGGCAGTAGGCTTCCTGTAGCTAATGCTACTCTCATTACAAGTGGAAATGCACATACCTCTAAAGTTGCAGTTACCATAGTAACAAGAGGGGAACCCAAAGAAATGCTGCCACCTTGTGGCCGCTTTCTGGAGCAGCAACTTTAAATTGTGGCCTGAAAGACACTGGCTATTCACAGGCGGCTGGGCTCTAAATGACACCTACCTTTATGAAAGGGTCTGGGTCCCACACCAAAATAAAAACCAGAACAAACCACATGATGAGGAAGGAAACCTCAACAGGTAAATACTTAGTCGATGCTTAGAAACAACCCTCCAGAAATGTGCCTCGTTTGCTCTCTTATCAGTGATACGAAAAGTTAAATTGCAACACAATATAACTACTGAGAAAGGAAACAGGCGACTCTCCAAAACTCTACAGATAAGGAAAAGTAGAGCAATATTAATAAAGGGGACCCTTGTATGCCACTGGTGGGAGGTAAGCAGTCAGAGCCTATGAGCATGACTGTCAAAGAGCCTTGGAATCACAAAATGAGACAGATGATGTCATATGGCAGTTCCACTCCCAGACTCTTTGAGAAATCAACAGATCATGGAAAAACACACGGCCAAACCCCCACCTCCACAAGCATGCACTGCAGGAGCATTTACAATGCCCAAGAAATGAAAGGAAAGAGAATTGTTTGGTGCAGATAAAATGAGAAATGGGACATAGAGACACAACAAAATATGACTCACACAATATGAAAATGTAAAAAAAAAAAGCCATTTTCAGGGATACCCAGAAATCTACAGAGAATCACAGTAGTAAAGAAGGGTGGATTAAAGACATATCTAAATATATACCTTCCAGAGGGGATTAAAAAACGTACGGATGGCTATGAGTACCCAAACAAAAGTGAAATGGACTTACACTCCTGGTAAGAAAATCACAGTCAGCAAAGGGTAACATTGGATGAGAGGCTGAATGGTGAAAGCTGGAATACAATTATACCCACAACTAAGTATGAAATTCCTAATCCACAAGGACCTCCTGTATCAAGAGACATGTACTTCACTGATTCCAAAAGATAGCTCTGACAATAACCACAGTTGAATTCCTCCAGATATCTGTGGAAAGCAAGAAGAAACTATTTCCCTGCACCAACTACAATGGTGTCAATAGTCTTAAATAAGAAATCAAGTTTGACTTCAAGAAAAATCTCAAAGAGTAAAGAGACAAGAAATTTGGTGACGTCCTGTGTCTCCTATTCGCATTTGACAACAGCTTCCCTGGTGGTTCAGAGGTTAAAGCATCTGCCTGCTATGTGGGAGACCTGGGTTCGATCCCATAGTTGGGAAGATCCCCTGGAGAAGGAAATGGCAATCCACTCCAGTATTCTTGCCTGGTGAATCCCATGGACGGAGGAGCTTGGTGAGCTACATTCCATGGGATTACGAAGAGTCAGACACGACTGAGCAACTTCACTTCCAGAGATAACCTCAGAGGCTGCTATCACCATAGTAATAAGAGGAAGAAATGAAAAAATGCTTCCGCCTTGTGGACATATTCTCTAACAGCAACTTGAAAATTCTTGCTGATGGCCACACTATTCACAAGGGTGCTGAGCTCTAACCGTTACCCAACCTTTAACAAATAGCCAGGGTTCAAATAGGGGAAAGAAGCTAAGGAAAACATAGGGGGAGCTAACAGGAAGAGGTTATGTACAGGTAAACACAATTCCGTGTTTCTTTAGAAAAGCACATGACAATTGGCACATAGGATGAATGTTAAGAGATATCAACAAAGATGCAAAGACATTATCACCTCTGCCTGAGCATTTAAAAAGGCCACTATCAAAACTAGGACATGGAATCAGTGGTAGAATAACACTGGTACAATGGACACATAAGGGGCACTATGAGCATGGAGAAAAAAGTGCAGTCCCATGGGAGGAAAACAAATGAAGAAAGAAGTAGAGACAGTATGATAAATCAGGTCCTCTCCTGGAATATTTCAGAAATGAACAGACTTCGAACACCACACACCCCAAACCAGGTCCCTTAGCACCATTAACAACATCAAAGAGATTAAAATAAAGATAGCATGCCTGAATATAGGAATGGATAAAGAAATGTGATATAGGTCTTGAATGAAGTTTATATCAAGCGTTGACATTGACATCTGAACGGAGGCTGTCTTCACAGATAAAGATAAATCCAGAAATCATCACACTAAGTGAAGCAAGGTCAATTCAAGACACATTCTGGGTTGCAAGAGAGAGGTGGAAATAAAAATCCACAGCAGTGAGCAGCCACACAAAGGTGATGTGGACACTCACCCTGAGAAGAAACTTGTGGGTAGCAGGGTACCCTGGTGGACGGTAGGAATATATCTGGAGCTTGGCATTTGGTTCTTCGCAAAGATACATATAAAAAAGATAATCCATGTAAACCCACTTTAGCAAGAGTGGTAGATGAAACACACTCTAATAACATGTAGGTGAAAACAAGCACAGCTGAATCCATCAACTACTCTCAGTGCCACAGACCAAGAATCTGGAAACGGAAAATAAATGCATCCTTGGCAATCAACTTAAATAGAATAGGAACTTTTACTTAAAATAAAATCCCAAAGTGAGCAGTCACCAGGGTTGGTGGCATCTTCTGGATCCTTCTACTCAAATGTAAAACTAGGTCTGGCTAAACTCTCAAGCGGTGCAGGTCCTCCTAAAAGAGGAAAGAAGAAAGAAAATCCTCCAGGGTGGAGGATTTTACCTGACAACAGAGCACGAAAATGATTGTTGATGGACATATGAGATTCACAAGGCTGCTGGACTTGACATGACACCTACCTTTGAGCACGTCAGGTGTCATAAACCAAAAATTAAATAAATAAGTAAACACACACATACAAAGCATGACTGGAACACTCTCAGGAAGAAACCGTCAGCAGGTAAATAAAATTAAAGTGCTTTCAAAAAGCAAAAAGCTGATGAATATTCCTCAACAGGGCTTATCAGAGATACAAAATCTAAACTGCCACGAGACATCAACTCTGAGTAGTGGATAAGGCCACCATGGAAAACAGTCCAGACCAGAAAGGGTAGGTTAACGTTAGTCAGGTGGTCCTTTTATATTAGTGGTGGCATATCAGTGTTAGGAACCCAGAGAAATATCACTGTCAATGTGCCTTTATAGGAAAAAAGAGACAGAAAGTTTGGCATGGCCTGTCCGCCCCTAGGAAACTTCCAATATAAACAGATTTTGAAAACTGCATGCAAGAGAGCATGCACTGCAGCAGCATTCACAATACCTAGGGATGAAAGGGAAGAAAGTACTCAGGGATAGAGAGATGAATGTGATATCAAAGAACGTGATATGGGTTCACGATGGAATATGACTCAGGCATTGAAACAAGGAAATAATGTCACTGTCAGAGGAACAGATAAGTGTGGTGATAATCTGAGTCAGTGAAAAAGGACAGATTAGAGACAGGTCATAAGATTTACCCTTCAAACGGAACTGACTATATTTCTGGCAGTGAGTGCCCTAAGCAGGGCCAAACGGACACCCAGTGCTGGAAACTCCCTGATGCTTAGCAAAGGGGATGGGTGAGAGGAAGGCTTACATTGGAAGGCTAACATTCATGGCTTCCCACAAATACCTGTCAAATACACAATCCACAGGGACGGACATAGCAAGAGTGATGTACTACACACTTTCTGAGAGCAGGTCAGAAAAAATTAACACTGCCATATGCCTCTGTAGATCTGTGTAAGGGAGCAAGAATCAATACAGATTCAACAAAGGTAATTGTATATCAGCTTCGTCAACAAGAAATATGAAATACAATCAAACTGAGAAGGAAGGAATCACAAGCTACAGGTGTTAGTGATTGACAGGGAAGCAGGGCATGCTATAGTCCATGGGGTCCCAAAGAATCGGACACAACTGAGCAGTTGAATTGAAGTGACTGACATATGCATATAAAATCCTAATACAGACTCACAATGGATGTCCTATCCCAAGAGTGGTGTACAACTCAGATTTTAATAATACATACGGGAAAATAACAACAGGTGAATACCTCTATGTATGGTTAAAAGGATACAAAAATATGTACCTCTACAACAATAAGGCCATTTGGGTCAACATGCATGGACCAAGAGATGATCATACTAAGTGAAGGGAAGCACACAGAGAAAGACAAATACTAAACGATATCACTTAAATGTGGAATCTAAGATGTAACACAAATGAATGCATGTGTGAAACAGAAACACACTCATGTACATAGAGAACAGACTTGTGGTTTCCAAGGCTGAGAGAATTTGGGGAGCAATGGAATAAAACTGGTGTAAAAAGATATAAACTTGAGTCTATAGACTGGATTGACAAGTTCCTACTGTAGAGTACAGATGAATAGATTCAGTATCCTATGATAAATACTAAAGGAATAAATATATATGGGAGTTCCCTGGAAGTCCAGAAGTTAAGACTCCACACTTCCCCTACAGTGGATGTAGGTTGAAATCCTGGTCACAGATCTAATCCCCCATGCTGCACAGTGTAGCCAAAAACAAACAAACAAAAAAAAAGATTAAATAAAATAATGTATATATATATAGAGAGACATATACACACATATGTGCATAACTGAATCACTTTGCTGTAAAGCAGACATTCACACAACGTTGTAAATCAACTATAATTCAGTTAAAAATTAAGATGACTGGAAAAAGAAAAGATTGCTCAATTTCATTGTATCTAAAGTTAATATCCAAAGAAAATTTCTGTAAACAAACACAGCTCACCACTTAATGGCAGGTTTGCTGGAATACTCAAGGAAACACACACTGATGTTTGCAATTTACCACAAAAGGCAACAAGGAAAAAAGATGGATTATTGATTGGGAGGAGGGATGGACAAATAGATAGATAGCTGATAATGGAAGTATTGTAAAATGGTTACAAAACCAGAACCCTATATATGCTGTCTACAAGAGACCCACCTCAAACCAAGGGACACATATGGAGTGAAAGTGAAGGGCTGAAAAAGGATATTTCATGCAAATGGAGACCAAAAGAAAGCAGGAATAACAATACGCATATCAGATAAAATAGACTGAAATAAAGGCCATGAAATGAGAAAATGAAGCCCACTACATAATGATCAAAGGATCAATCCAACAGCAATATATAACAATTATAAATATATATGCACCCAACATAGGAGAACCTCAATACATAGGGCAAATGCTAACAAGTTTGAAAAGGGAAATTAACAGTAATGCAATAATGTTGGTAGATTTCAATATCCCACTCACACATATGGATAGATCAACCAATTAGAAAATTTGCAAGGAAACACAAACTTTAAATGATATAACAGACATGTTAGACCTAATTGATATCTACAGGACACTTCACTCCAAAATAATGAATTTCATCTTTTTCTCTAGTGCACATGGAACATTCTCCAGGATGTATTACATCCTGGGCCATAAATTTAGCCTTAGTAATTTTATTTAAAAAGTGAAATAATTTTAAGCCACTTTTCTGATCACAATACAGTAAGGTTAGATGTCAAATATAGGAGGGGAAAAAAAAACTATTAAAAATACGAACATATGGAGGCTAAACTACATGCTCTGAATAACCAATAAATAACAGAAGAAATCAGAAAAGAAATCAAAACATGCATAGAAACAAATGAAAATGAAAACACGACAATCCAAAAACTATTTGATTCAGAAAACCAGTGCTAAGAGCAAGTTTCATAAATGCAAGCTTACCTCAAAAAGCAAGAGAAAAATCAAGTAATGACCTAACTTTACACTGAAAGCAACGAGAAAAAGAAGAAATGAAGAACCTTAGGGTTAGTAGAAGGAAAGAAATCATAACAATTAGGGTAGAAAAAATGAAAAAAAAGAAAAGGAGACCATAGAAAAATCAGCAAAAGTAAAAGCTGATTCTTTGAGAAGATAAAATAAAATAAAACCAATTAACCAGACTCATCAAGAACCAAAAGAGAAAATCAAATCAACAAAATTAGGATAGAAAATGGAGAAATCACAACAGATAACAGAGAAATACACAGGATCATAAGAGAATACTATCAGCAACTATATGACAATCAAATAGACAACTTGGAAGAAATGGATGAATAATTAGAAAAGTATAAGACCAGAAACTATAAAACTCCTAGAGGAGAACGTAGGCAAAACACTGCGACATAAATCACAGCAGGATCCTTTATGATCCAACTCCCAGTATACTGGAAATAAAAGCAAAGATAAACAAATGGGATCTAATTAAAATTAAAAGCTTCTGCACAACAAAGGAAACTATAAGCAAGGTGAAAAGACAGCCTTCTGAATGGGATAAAACAATAGCAAATGAAACAACTGACAAACAACTAATCTCAAAGATATATAAGCAACTTATTCAGCTCAACCCCAGAAAAATAAACGATCCAATAAAAAAAATGGGCCAAAGAACTAAATAGGCATTTCTTCAAAGAAGACATACGGATGGCTAACAAACACACGAAAAGATGCTCAACATCACTCACTATCAGAGAAATGCAAATCAAGACCACAATGAGGTACCATTTCACACCAGTCAGAATGGCTGTGATCCAAAAATCTACAAGCAATAAATGCTGGAGAGGATGTGGAGAAAAGGGAACCCTCTTACACTGCTGGTGGGAATGCAAACTAGTACAGCCATTATGGAAAACAGTGTGGAGAATCCTTAAAAATTCGCAAATAGAACTGCCTTATGACCCAGCAATCCCACTGCTGGGCATACACACTGAGGAAACCAGAATTGAAAGAGACACATGTACCCCAATGTTCATTGCAGTGCTGTTTATAATAGCCAGGACATGGAAGCAACCTAGATGTCCATCAGCAGATGAATGGATAAGGAAACTGTGGTACATAAACACAATGGAATACTGCTCAGCCCTTAAAAAGAATAAATTTGACTCAGTTCTAATGAGATGGATGAAATTGGAACCGATTATACAGAGTGAAGTAAGCCAGAAAGAACAACACCAATACAGTATACTGAGACATATATATGGAATTTAGAAGACAGTAATCATGACCCTATATGTTAGACAACAAAAGGGACACAGAGGTATAGAATGGACTTTTGGACTCTGAGGGAGAGGGAAAGGGTGAGATGGTTTGGGAGAATGGCATTGATACATGTATACTTTCTTGTAAGAAACGAAGCGCCAATCTATGTTCAATGTAGGATGCAGGATGCATGGGGCTGATGCACAGGATGATTCGGGTAGAGGATGTGGGGTGGGAGGTGGGAGGGGGCTTCGGCATTGGGAGACTGTGTTCACCTATGGCTGATTCATGTCAATGTATGGCAAAACAAATACAGTATTGTAATTTAAAAAATAAATAAATTTAATTTAAAAAAAAGAAAAGTATAACATTCCAAAACCGAACCACAAGGAAGTAGATATTCTTAATGGACCCACCACTAGCATAGAAAGCAAAACTGTAATCAAAACTCTTCCAACAACAATAACAAAAATATAAGCTCAGGTTTATTCACCCTCATGGCTAATCTGGCCACCTGGAGAAAATAAGAGAGGGAGCACAGAATGGCATTGGTTTGGGGAAGAGGGTGAAGGTGGATGGGAACAATGGCTTCAGGAAAAGGGATGTGGGGAGAGAAAGGGTATGTGCCAGGCAAGGACAGGGGAGGGGGTCTTATGGGGTGGTGTCAATGGGCAAGAAGAGGTTGGGTGACTTCATCTCACCTTGACACTTCTTTTGGCTCTGAGTTGACAGATCTTCATCTTTTCCTCCTGAGTATCTAGAGTCAGCTTTTCCATAACTGCTGTAGAGACTTTAGGCTTCCCAGTCACCTTAGTTATTTACAAGACTTGTGGTGGTCTGCTCCAGAGACCCTGAACACCACTATGTATATCCTTTCACCAGAGGCCACACCCTTATGCTTTTGAGGTCAGTAAGTCACTTCCTCAGCCAATGGTGGCCTTAGGTAGGCCTTGACATCACAAAGCCCCATTTTGTCACCTCTAGCAGAGGATGGGGAGTAACTCAGAAGATTTGATGGGAGAAGCAATGGATTTTTAATGGCCCTTAGTTGAGTTCAGTTGCTCAGTCATGTCCGACTCTTTCTGACCCCATGAATTGCAGCACGCCAGGCCTCCCAGTCCATCAGCAACTCCCAGAGTTCACTCAGGCTCAGGTCCAACAAGTCAGTGATGCCATCCAGCCATCTCATCTTCTGTCGTCCCATTCTCATGCTGCACCCAAACTCTCCCAGCATCAGAGTCATTTTCAGTGAGTCAACTCTTCGCATGAGGTGGCCAAATTACTGGAGTTTAAGCTTTAGCATCATTTCTTCCAAAGAAATCCCTGGGCTGATTTCCTTCAGAATGGACTGGTTGAATCTCCTTGCAGTCCAAGGGATTGTAAAGAGTCTTCTCCAACACCACATTTCAAAAGCATTAGTTCTTCAGCATTTAGGCTTCTTCACAGTCCAACTCTCACATCCATACATGACTACTGAAAAAACCACAGCCTTGACTAGATGGACCTTAGTTGGGAAAGTAATGTCTCTGCTTTTCAATATACTATCTATGTTGGTCATAACTTTTTCCCCCCAAGGTGTAAGTGTCGTTTAATTTCATGGCTGTAGTCACCATCTGCAGTGATTTTGGAGCCCCCAAACATAAATTCTGACACTTTTCCCACTGTTTCTCCATCTATTTCCCATGAAGTGATGGGACCAGATGCCATGATCTTCATTTTCTGAATTTTGAGCTTTAAGCCAACTTTTTCACTATCCTCTTTCACTTTCATCAAGAGGCTTTATAGTTCCTCTTCAATTTTGCCATAAGGGTGGTGTCATCTGCATATCTGAGGTTATTGATATTTCTCCCAGAAATTTTGATTCCAGCTTGTGATTCTTCCATTCCAGCATTCCTCATAATGTACTCTGCATATAATTTAAATAAGCAAAGTGACAATATACTGCCTTGACATACTCCTTTTATTATTTGGAACCAGTCAGTTGTTCCATGTCCAGTTCTAACCCTGCTTTGACCTGCATACAGATTTCTCAAGAGGCAGGTCAGGTGGTCTGGTATTCCCATCTCTCTCAGAATTCTCCATAGTTTATTGGGATCCACACAGTCAAAGGCTTTGGCATAGTCAATAAAGCAGAAATAGATGTTTTTCTGGAACTTTCTTGCTTTTTTTCATGATCCAGCGGATGTTGGCAATTTGATCTCTGGTTCCTCTGCCTTTTCTAAAACCCAGTGGGCAGTAAGGTGATTCATTCACCATAAGTCTCCACAGCTTAGGTGTAAGAGTACTTAAAAACAGGGAAAAAACATTCTATCCCAAGAAAATGTTTAGAGCAATAGTCACCAACCTTTGTGGCGCCAGGAATGTTTTCATGGGGGGGGGGGGGATGATTCAAATGCATTACATTTACTGTGAAGTATTATTTGTATTATTAGGACATCAGCTCCACCTCAGATCATCAGGCATTACATCTCTTGAAGAATTTTCCACAGTGTGCACTGATCCTGGTGTGTTGTAGTCGAGGATATGAAAAAGAGTTGGACATGATTGAGCGATTGAACTAAACACAGTCAAAGGCATTGGCCTAATCAATAAAGCAGAAGGAAATGTTTTTCGGGAATTCCCTCATTTTTTATTTTTAATATAAATTTATTTTATTGGAGGTTAATTACTTTACCATATTGTATTGGTTTTGCCAACATTAACATGAATCCGCCACAGGTATACATGTGTTCCCCATCCTGAAACTCCCTCCCTCCTCCCTCCCCGTACAATCCCTTGCTTTTTCTATGATCCAATGGATGTTGGCAATTTGATTTCTGGTTCTTCTAGCTTTAATAAATCCAGCTTGAACATCTGGAAGTTCCAGGCTCATATACTGTTGAAGTTGTGCTTGGAGAATTTTGAACATTACTCTGCTGGCATGTCAGATGAGTGCCATTGTGTAGAAGTTTGAACATTCTTTGGCATTGCCCTTCTTTGGGATTGGAACAAACAGTCACCACAGGACAGGAAAAGGTCAGTTTTCAATAGAGTATTACTCAGTCATAAAAAGGAACACATTTGAGTCAGTTCTAATGAGGTGGATGAATCTAGAGCCTATTACAAAGTAAAGTTAGTCAGAAAGCAAAAGATATATACTGTATACTAATGCATTTATAAGGAATCTAGTAAGATGGTACTGAGGTATTTATTTGCAGGGCTGCAAGTGGGAAACAGACATAGAGAACAGAATAATGGACATGGGGAGAGGGGAAGAAGAGGGTGAGATGTATGGAGATAATAACATGGAAACTTACATTACCATATGTAAAAAAGAACACCAACAGGAATTCGCTGTATGTCTCAGGAAACACAAACAGGGGCTCTGTACCAGCCTAAGTGGGTGGGATGGGCAAGGAAATGGGAGGGAGGTTCAACAGGGAGGACATATATGTATACCTATGACTGATTTATGCTGAAGTTTGAGAGAAAACAACAAAATTCTGCACAGCCATTACATTAAAATTTATTCATGTTTTATTTAAAAGCCATTAAATTAAGAAATTTTAAATTATTGAGTTAAAAGTAGATTTAAAGAGAAATAAATTTAAAAGAGAAAATAGTTGAAACGACTCAAATGTTCATCAGCTGGTGATAGAATAAATAAAACATGTAACGCAATATTATTTTGCCAGCATATGAATGGAGTTCTAACATAAGCTATAAAATGCTAGAGCTCTGAAATGATTATGTTAATTCAAATAAACCAGGCACAAAATGCTGTACATTGCATTATTCCATTCATGTAAATGAATATGTCCCAGTTTAGGTAATTCTCTAAAGACAGAAAATAGAGTAGTGAATACCAGGGCCCAGATGAGGAGGGAAATGGAAAATGTCTGCCAACTGGAGAGTGTTTCCCACTGGAGTGATGAAAATATTCTTGAATGAGATTGTGGTTGTGGTTATGCATGGTAAACTCCTGGTACATGAACAACATGTCCATAAATTTAAATTTTCTTGAAAAAACTACTAAACTTAACTTCTATGTCCAGGAAAATCATCCTTGAAGTACAAAGGAGAAGTAGATATTCTCATAAGAACAAAACATTGGGAAATTCATTCTCAGAAGATATCTGGTCTGTGACAAACGTTAAAAGTAGTTATTTATACAAAATAAGTGAAGTGAAGTAGCTCAGTCATGTCTGACTCTTTGCGATCCCATGGACTGTAGCCTACCAGGCTTCTCTGTCCATGGGATTCTCCAGGAAAGAATACTGGAGTAGGTTACCATTTCCTTCTCTTACACAAAATAAGATGATAGTAAAGAGAAATTATGACTTAAGAAAGAGTGTCATAAAATAAATAAATGAAAGCAAAAATGTGAAAGATAAATGCTTCTTTGGGCTTCTCCATCTTTACTTTGCACTGGCTATGAATCTTCATAGTTAAAGTCGGTTTCTTGTACATAAGATGTATTTTGGCTCAGTGGTAAAGTATACGCCTGCAATGCAGGAGCCGTAGCAGATGCAAGTTCCATCTCTGGGTCAGGAAGATCCCCTGGAGGAGAACTTAGCAACCCACCCCAGTATTCTTGCCTGGAGAATCCCCATAGACAGAGGAGCTTGGTGGGCTTACAGTCCATGGGGTGGCAACAAATTGGACACGACTGAGCAACTAAACAACAACAGACACACATTCCAAACAGAAACTCTGAAGATGCTACAAGTAGATGAGAAAATCCTGAGCCTAAACAAAGCGAAACAAAAAGCCTAGACACTAGAGCTGAATTATAAAAAACCTAGACGATAGAGCTAAATTGTAAAAGGTTTTAGGCAATAAAAGTCTCTCAACAGTAGTGTAAACATTGTGTTCATCATAGGAAACAGGAGTAATTTTTAATACTCACTGAACAGTACAAATTTCTTGTTACATTTATAAATTAAAGGAAACAATGTCCAGAAAATAAACATAGTATAAATCTATTGATCACTTATATCTAATTATGACTGTAAACATGTAAGGGAATTTTTAGAAAAAAACATCTGCAAAAGATACAGTTTAAGCTGTCACAATTAAGGCGATTTTCTTTGGTCCATACTTTCAAAATAACTGACAATTAAGAATATATTTCATTTTAAAACATTTTTCATATTCAGCAAGATATTTTACGTTGCAAGACAAGAAGATTTTCTACTTTTCAAGTTAAAAAAGACTGTACCTTGCACGAATACATTGTTTGACATATTTAGACATTTAACCACATTGTGTATCTTTATTTTAACAATCTTTGTGTTATCACTGTGTATTTAGAATCAACTGTTTGAATGTGGGGTCTGTATTAGTATGTTCCCTCAGGGACTGCAGGCTGTTCAGGAAGAGGTACCAAGGTCTTCCAAGCCATGAAGTATTCTCTGTTTAATGAAACAGTGGTAACCATGGCAGCCTGTGTTGGTGCCAGCTGTTTAACAGGGGCTTATCTTAATTAACTCCCTCATAGAAGATAATGAATTTTTAAAGATAAATACTAAAACTGTGGCCCTATGAAAGTGTATGTATATGTGTATACACATATATACACATATGTGTGTGTATATATATATTACAACTCTGTACCTTTTAAATTATATATAAAGTATTAAAACTTGACATTAGTGACAAGAAACTTAAAATTTAAACCAACAAAATTTGGTTTTGGAGAGGAAAAGTGCTTAATTAGTAACTTTATTGTAGAATATGGAGTATGGAGATGGTAATAAAAGGTGAACCAACTTTTAATTGGTTTTATTCTTGTATAAAACTCTTTGTGGGAGCCAGAAAAAGATGGCGAAGGAATAGGATGGGGAGACCACTTTCTCCCTCACTACTTCATCAAAGGAACATTTCAACGCTGAGTAAATTCCACAAAACAACTTCTGAATGCTGGCAGAGAACATCAGGCATCCAGCAAAGCAGATAATTGGCTTCAAAAACCGGTAGGAATAAGTATAAAAGATGAAAAAAGAGACAAAGGAGGTAGGGAGGGAGTTCCGTCCCGGGAAGGGAATCCCATCCTGGGAAGAGACTCTTAAAAAGAGAGGTTTCCAAATACCAGGAAACATTCTTGCAACTGAGTTTGTGGCAAGCCTTGGAAGCACAGAGGGCAACATAACAGGAAGGAAAAATAAATGAATAACTAAAACCAACAAATTACGAGCCCAATAGTAAATCCCCCAGCGGATAAGCAGCACAGACGCCTGCATCTGACTCTAGCAGGTGGGGGTTGGGTAGAGAGGAGCAGGAGGCGCAAGCAGCAGTGCTTTCTAAGAATTGGGGTGCAGGAGATGCGAGCTGCAGTGCTTTTCTCGAGAATCAGGCCATAACGCCCCGTACATGGCCAGAACAAACTCACTTGGGCTAACAAACCAGACTGTGGGATAGCTACCATGTGAAATGCTCGAACGTAAGACACCTCCAGGACCACTCACAGAACAAAGGATGGATCAGAAATAGCCGGCTGCAGACCATCCCCCTCTGGTGACAGGCAGCCAGAGCCGTAAGGGTTGGAAGGGGGCAATTGCAGCCCAAGAGAGACATTACCTACCAAATTGCAAGCAGGTTTCTTTGCTAACTAAGACTTCTGGGGGCTCTGGACAGTCATCATCTTCCTGAGAAGGAGCCCCAGCAGTACTCTGAGAAAACTGAGCAGCACAGAAAGGCCAGAAATCGCAGCAATTGTGCTCGCCCAACTCCCTAGCTACTCAGATCTGGGAAGGGCACAAGACGCAGGCCCAACCAAATCTGCGCCTTGGAGGGCTTCCTGAGCACCGAGCCTGAGTGGCTTAGACTGGGGAGGTGCATGAACCCTAGGGCAGGCCTCAGACGGTTATCCGGTGGAGCATTGTAGAGCCTGAGTGGTGTGCGCTGTGAGCAGGGGCAAGTCCCTGGTAGAGTCCATCACCATCCTCCCTGTGTCAAGATGGAAATCAGACATGGAAGAGACCAGCAAACAGAGGAAGTTAAACAGAGGGAACTGCCTTGGTAGCGACCCCACACAGCCCACAATGCCAGAGAAAGGGCCAGATATACCTCTACTACTTTTATGATCAACCCCCCCCTTTTTTTTTTGAGTTGATGTGGATGTGTGGTTTTTTTTTTTAAATTTTTTTAAATTTTATTTGTTCTTCTTTTCCATCTTTCTTTTTTTTAAACTTTCTTAAATTTTTAAGTACTGTATATCTGTATTTATTATTTTTATAACCTATTATTACTTTAAAAAACCCATATTTTTAAAGCAAACGCTGTATATAGTCTTTTTGTGGTGGAGGTTGTTGTCTTTTAATAATTCTGGTGGCTTTTTTTTTTCTCTTCCTCCTTTTTTTTCTTTTCCTCCTTGTTTTCTTTAATATTTTATTTTTGAAAATCCAATCTCTACTCCAGATTTTTAATCTTTGCATTTTGGTATTTGTTGTCAATTTTGTACATTTAAAAACCTAATCTTCAGTACCCAATTTTACATGAGAGTGAGATTACTGGCTTGACCACTCTCTCCTCCTTTGGACTCTCTTTTTTTTTTCCCCCACCGGGTGGCCTCTGTCTCCTCCCTCCCCCTCCTCTTCTTTACCCAACTCTGTGAATCTCTGTGTGTTCCAGAAGGTGGAGAACACTCAGGGAACTGGTTACTGGCCGGATCTGTCTTCCTCCTTTTCATCTCCCTCTTTTATCTCCCTGGCCACCTCTGTCTACTTCCTCCCTCTCCTCTTCCCTGTATAATTCTGTGAACACCTCTAAGAGGTCCAGACTGTGGCACACACACAAGAAAGTGGTTACGGGCTAGCTTGCTCTCTCCTCATTTGATTACACCTCATTCCATTCCAGTCACCTCTAACTACCCCCTCTCTCTTCTCTCACCCATGTAACTCACTGATCCTCTAGGGGTGACCCTCAATGTGGAGAAACTATTCATCTTTAACCTAGATGTTTTAACATCAGTTTTGTATATATGGAGAAGTCCTGAGGCCATTGTAAAAATAAAACTGAAAACCAGAAACAGGAGGCTTAAGTCCAAATCCTGAGATCATAAAAGAATTCCTGAATACAGGGAACATTATTCAATAGGAGGTCATCAAACGCCTTCATACCTATACTGAAATCGAGCACCATACAAGGGCCAACAAGTTCCAGAGCAAGACATACCACACAAATTCTCCAGCAAAACAAGAACATACCTTTGAGCTTCAACATACTGGCAGCTCAAAAATACTCCAAAACCACTGACATCTCATAACCCATTACTAGACACTTCACAGCACTCCAGAGAGAAGAAATCCAGCTCCACCCACCAGAACTCCAACACAAGCCTCCCTAATCAAGAAACCTTGGCAAGCCACTAATAAGACCACACACACAGTGAGGAAACTCAATAATAAAGAGAACTCCACAAATTCCCAGAATATAGAAAGGCCACTCCAAACGCAGCAATATAACCAAGATGAAGAGACAGAGGAATTCCCAGCAGGTAAAGGAACGGGATACATGTCCACCAAACCAAACAAAAGAGGAAGAGATAGGGAATCTACCTGAGAAAGAATTCTGAATATTGAAAGTGAAAATGATCCAAAATCTTGAAATCAAAATGGAATCACAGATAAATAGCCTGGAGTCAAGGATTGAGAAGATGCACGAAAGGATTGACAAGGACCTAGAAGAAATAAAAAAGAGTCAACATATAATGAATAATGCAATAAATGAGATAAGAAACACTCTGGAGGCAACAAATAGTAGAATAATGGAGGCAGAAGATAGGATTTGTGAAACAGAAGATAGAATGGTACAAATAAGTGAATCAGAGAGGAAAAAAAAAACCAAATTAAAAGAAATGAGGACAACCTCAGAGACCTTCAGGACAATATGAAACGCTCCATCATTCGAATTATAAGAGTCCCAGAAGAAGAAGACAGAAAGAAAGACCATGAAAAAAATACTTTAGGAGATAAAAGTTGAAAAGTTCCCTAAAATGGGGAAGGAAATAATCACCTAAGCCCAAGAAACCCAGAGAGTGCCAAACAGGATAAACCTGAGGCGAAACACCCCAAGATATATACTAACCAAACTAACAAAGACCAAACACAAAGAACAAATATTAAAAGCAGCAAGGGTAAAACAACAAATAACACACAAAAGGATCCCCATAAGAATAACTGCAGGTCTTTCAATAGAAACTCTTCAGGCCAGGAAGGAATGGCAAGACATACTTAAAGTTATGAAAGAAAATAACCTTCAGCCAAGACTACTGTACCCAGCAAGGATCTCACTCAAATATGAAGGAGAAATCAAAAGCTTTACAGACAAGCAAAAGCTGAGAGAATTCAGCACCACCAAACCAGCTCTCCAACAAATGCTAAAGGATAGACTGTAGACAGGAAACACAAAAAGGGCGTATAAACCCGAACACCAAACAATAAAGTAAATGGCAACAGGAGCATACTTATCATTAATTACCTTAAATGTAAATGGGTTGAATGCCCCAACCAAAAGGCAAAGACTGGCTGAATGGATACAAAAAAAAAGATCCCTATATATGCTACCTACAAGAGACACACCTCAAAACAACGGACACATACAGACTGAAAGTGAAGGGCTGGAAAAAGATATTCCATGCATATAGAGACCAAAAGAAAGCAGGAGTAGTAACAAGCATGAAAGGGGAAAATAATAATAACACAATAATAGTGGGAGACTTCAATACCCCACTCACACCTATGGACAGATGAACTAAACAGAAAATTAACAAAGAAACACAAACTTTAAATGATACAATAGACCAGATAGGCCTAATTGATATCTATAGGACATTTCACCCCAAAACAATGAATTTCAACTTTTTCTCAAGTGCACACGGAACCTTTTCCAGGATAGATAATATCGTGGGCCATAAATCTAACCTTGATAAATTCAAAAAAATCAACATTATTCCAAGCATCTTCTCTGACCTAAATGCACTCAGGTTAGATATCAGTTACAGGAGAAAAACTATTAAAAATTCCAACATTTGGAGGCTGAACAACACCCTTCTGAATAACCAACAAATCACAGAAGAAATCAAAAAAGAAATCAAAATATGCATAAAAAAGAGTGAAAATGAAAACACAACTACACAAAACCTGTGAGACACTATAAAAACAGTGCTAAGAGAAAAGTTCATAGCAATACACGGCATACCTCAAGAAATAAGAAAAAAGACAAATAAATAACCTAACTCTACACCTAAAGCACCTAGAAAACGAAGAAATAGAGAACCCCAGAGTTAATAGAAGGAAAGAAATCCTAAAAATTAGGGCAGAAATAAATGCAAAAGAAACAAAAGAGACCATAGCAAAAATCAACAAAGCAAAAAGCTGGTTCTTTGAAAGGATAAATAAAACTGACAAACCATTAGCCAGACTCATCAAGAAACAAAGAGAAAAAATTCAAATCAATAAAATTAGAAATGAAAATGGAGAGATCACGACAGACAACACAGACAACAAAGAATCATAAGAGACTACTATCAGTAATTATATGCCAATAAAATGGACAACTTGGAAGAAATGGACAAATTCTTAGAAAAGTACAACTTTCCAAAGCTGAACCAGGAAGAAATAGAAAATCTTAAAAGACCTATCACAAGCATGGAAATTGAAATGGTAATCAGAAACCTTCCAGCAAACAAAAGCCCAGGCCCAGACGGCTTCACAGCTGAATTCTACCAAAAATATGTAGAAGAGCTAACACCTGTCTTACTGAAACTCTTCCAGAAAATTGCAGAGGAAGGTAAACTTCCAAACTCATTCTATGAGACCACCATCACCCTAATACCAAAACCTGACAAAGACACAACAAAAAAAGAAAAATACAGACCAATATCACTGATGATCATAGATGCAAAAATCCTTAACAAAATTCTAACAATCAGAATCCAGCAACACATTAAAAAGATCATACACCATGACCAAGCGAGATTTATCCTAGTGATTCAAGGATTCTTCAGTATCCTCAAATCACTCAGTGTAATTCATCACATTAACAAATTGAAAAATAAAAGTCATATGATTATCTCAATAGCTGCAGAGAAGGCCTTTGACAAAATTCAACATTCATTTATGAAAAAACTCTCCAGAAAGCAGGAATAGAAGGAACATACCTCAACATAATGAAAGCTATATATGACAAACCCGCAGCTAACATTATCCTCAATTGTGAAAAATTGAAAGAATTTCCCCTAAAGTCAGGAACAATAGAAGGGTGCCCAATTTCACCACTACTATTCAATACAGTTCTGGAAGTTTTGGCCACAGCAATCAGAGCAGAAAAAGAAATACAAGGAATCCAAATTGGAAAAGAAGAAGTAAAACTCTCACTGTTTGCAGATGACATGATCCTCTATATAGAAAATCCTAAAGACTCGACCAGAAAACTACTAGAGCTAATCAATGAATATAGTAAAGTTGCAGGATATAAAATCAACACTCATAAATCCCTACCATTCCTATACACTAATAATGAGAAAGCAGAAAAAGAGGTAAGGAAACAATTCCATTCAACACTGCAATGAAAAGAATAAAATACTTAGGAATATACCTACCTAAAGAAACTAAAGACCTATATAACGAAAACTATAAAACACTGATGAAGGAAATCAAAGAGGACACCAATAGATGGAGAAGTATACCATGTTCATGGATTGGAAGAGTCAATATAGTGAAAATGAGTATACTACCCAAAGCAATCTACAGATTCAATGCAATCCCTATCAAGTTACCAGCAGTATTTTTCACAGAACTAGAACAAATAATTTCAAGATTTGTATGGAAATACAAAAAAACTTTAATAGCAAAAGCAATCCTGAGAAAGAAGAATGGAACTGGAGGGATCAACTTGCCTCATTTCAGGCTCTACTACAAAGCCACAGTGATTAAGACAGTATGGTGCTGGCACAAAGACAGTATCATAGATCCATGGAACAAAATACAAAGCCCAGAGATAAATCCACACACCTATGGGCAGCTTATCTTAGACAAAGGAGGCAAGAATGTACAATGGAGTATGACAATATCTTTAATGAGTGGTGCTGGGAAAACCGGTCAACCACTTGTATAATATGAAACTAGATCACTTTCTAACACCACACACAAAAATAAACTCAAAATGAATTAAAGATCTAAACGTAAGACCAGAAACTAATAAACTCCTAGAGGAGAACATAGGCAAAACACTCTCCAACATAAATCACAGAAGGATCCTCTATGATCCTCCTCCCAGTATACTGGAAATAAAAGGAAAAATAAATAAATGGGATCTAATTAAAATCAAAAGCTTTTGCACAACAAAGGAGACTATAAGTAAGGTAAAAAGACAGCCTTCTGAACAGGAGAAAACAATAGCAAATGAAGCAACTGTCAAACAAATAATCTCAAAAATATATAAGCAACATATGTAGCTCAACTCCAGAAAAATAAACGATCCAATCAAAAAATGGACCAAAGAACTAAATAGGCATTTCTCCAAAGAAGACATACGGATGGCTAATAAACACATGAAAAGATGCTCAACATCACTCTTTGTCAGAGACATGCAAATCAAGACCGCAATGAGGTACCATTTCACACCAGTCAGAATGGCTGCGATCCAAAAGTCTACAAGCAATAAATGCTGGAGAGGATGTGAAGAAAAGGGAACCCTCTTACACTCTTGGTGGGAATGCAAACTAGTACAGCCACTATGGAAAACAGTGTGGAGATTCCTTAAAAAATTGCAAATAGAATATGACCCAGCAATCCCACTGCTGGGCATACACACTGAGGAAACCAGAATTGAAAGAGACACATGTACCCCAATGTTCATTGCAGCGCTGTTTATAATAGCCAGGACATGGAAACAGCCTAGATGTCCATCAGCAGATGAATGGATAAGAAAGCTGTGGTACATATACACAATGGAGTACTACTCAGCCCTTAAAAAGAATAAATTTGACTCTGTTCTAATGAGATGGATGAAACTGGAGCTGATTATACAGAGTGAAGTAAGCCAGAAAGAAAAACACCAATACAGTATACTGACACATATATATGGAATTTAGAAAGACAGTAATGATGACCCTGTATGTGAGACAACAAAACAGCCACAGAGGTATAGAACGGACTTTTGGCCTCTGAGGGAGAGGGAGAGGATGGGATGATTTGGGAGAATAGCATTGAAACATGTATACTATCATGTAAGAAACAAAGCCCCAGTCTATGCTCGATACAAGATGCTTGGGGCTGGTGCACGGGGATGATCCAGAGAGATGATATGGGGTGGGAGGTGGGAGGGGGCTTCGAGATTGGGAGCTTGTGTACACCTGTGGCTGATTCATGTCAATGTATGGCAAAACCAATACAGTATTGTAATGTAGAATAAAGTAAAAATAAAATTAAAAAACAAAAATACCTCTTTGTTGGCAATGCCCCCTGGATTGCCTGCACTGCATGTGGGCCACTCCCCCTGCTCTGCCTGTGGGAGCCCACTGCTCCATTCTAAATTCCTTTATTAAAAAGGGCCTAATCAATATTGGATTTGTGACCTGCAAAAACGCCATCTTTTTCCTTCCTTTCTTCCCTCCTTCCTCCCCCATCTTTCTTTCCTTTTTATTTTTCTTGTCATACAATTGTTGAAGTTTGTTTTCCATTTATAGTTATTAACGAGTACTGGGTTTATTCCCCATATTTTACAATACATTCTTAGCTCGTCTTACATCTACCATGATGTGCCTCCTGCTCACCTCATCCTCTGCATTGACCCTGCATCTTCCCCTCCCCACTGGTAACCAGTAGATTGTTCTCTATATCTCTGAGACTCCATTTTTGTTATATTCTCTACTTTGTGGTATTTTTAGATTCTATAAGTGATATCATACAGTATTTGTCTATCTCTATCTGAGTTATTTTACTTAGTACTATATTTTCTTCATTGTTGCAAGAGCATTTCATTATTTTTCATGAATGAATAGTATTCCACAGGTCTTCTGGGTGGCTCAATGGCAAAGAATCTGCCTGGCAATCAGGAGATGTGGGTTCAATTCCAAGTTAAGGAAGATCCCTTGGAAAAAGAAATGACAACCCACTGGAGTATTCCTGCTTGGAAAATTCCATGGACAGAGGAGTCTGGAGGGGTAGAGTCCATGGGTTCCAAAGACTGGGACACAACTTAGTGACTGAACAACAAGTGTCCCAAAGTACATATATACCCCATCTTTATCCATTCATCTATCATCTAATGGACATTTGCATTGCTTCCATGTCTTGGTGAATTGTGTACCTCAAGGAACATTGGGGTAATGTGTGCTTTTAATAAACATTATGAGCCTTTTTAAAATATATATCTAGGAATAACATTGCTAAGTCATATGTTGTTACATTTTTAGTTTTCTGAGAAATTTACATGCTGAAAACCACCACTATTTTCCTCCTAAGGGCTACCGTTTAGAAAGCAACATGGAGCTCTGAGGTTTTTAGTTGCTGACAGCATATCCTGAGGTGTAATAAACACTACTATGAAGTAGGTGCCCTATAGAAAACTAGGTTGTATGCCTTTTTAACAAATGGCACTAATACCGCACAGATGACTCAGCTCCCTAGTTACATTCCCACCTCTGCACTCACACACAGAAACACAAAGTGCTTTTCCCCTTCTCCCATGGGAAGTGTAACATTGGGGCTCAGTCTAGACCCAGTTCTTCCCCCTACTTTTTGGCTAACTGTACCTTCTGGCCCCATCTCCAAGATGGATTAAAGCTCTAAATGAAAGACCAGAAACTATAAAACTTCTAGAGGAAAATACAGGCAGAACACTCTATTACATAAATCACAGCAGGATCCTTTATGACCCACCTCCCAGATTAATGGAAATAAAAAAAAATAAACCAATGGGACCTAAGTAAACTTAAAAGCTTCTTCACAACGAAGAAAACAATAAGGAAGGTGAAAGACAGCCATCAGAACTGGAGAAAGTAATACCAAAAGAAGCAACTGACAAAGAGTGAATCTCAAAAATATACAAGCAGCTCAACACCAGAAAGGCAAACTGCCCAATCAAAAGAAAAGATGCTCAATGTCACTCATTATCAGAGAAATGCAAATCAAAACCACAATGAGGTACCATCTCACAACCATCAGAATTTCTGCTATAAGAAAGTCTACAAGCAATAAATGCTGGAGAGGGTGTGGAGTAAATGGAACCTTCTTACACTGTTGGTGGGAATGCAAAGTAGTACAGCCACTATGGAGAACATTGTGGAGATTACTTAAAAACTGGGAAATAGAACTACCATATGACCCAGCAATCCCACAGCTGGACATACACGCCAAGGAAACCAAAACTGAAAGAAACGTGTACCAAAATGTTCATTACACACTATTTACAATAGCCAGGACATGGAAGAAACCAGTGGTACATATACACAATAGAATATTACCCAGCCATTAAAAAGAATGCATTTGAATCTGTTCTATTGAGGTAGATGAACCTGCAGCCTATTATACAGGATAAGGTAATGGAAACCCACACCAGTACTCTTTCCTGGAGAATCCCATGGACGGAGGAGCCTGGTTGGCAGAGTGAAGTAAGTCAGAAAGAGATACAGCAATACAGTATACTAAAACATATATATGGAATTTAGAAATATGGCAACAATAACCTTGTATCCAAAACCGAAAAAGAGACAGAGATGTACAGATCAGTCTTTTGGACCCTGTGGGGGAAGGCAAGGGTGGAATGATCTGAGAGAATAGCATTGACACATGTATATTATCATATGTGAAAGAGATCACCAGTCCAGGTTCAATGCATGCATTGAGGGTGCTCGGGACTGGTGCACTGGGGGGACCCAGAGGGATGGGATGGGGGGGAGATGAGAAGGGGGTTCAGAATGGGGAACATATGTACACCCGTGGCAGATACATGTCAAGTATGGCAAAAATCACTACAGCATTGTAAAGTAATTACCTTCCAATTTAAATAAATTGAACAAACTAAACTCCTTTGCTAAAAAGGGCTTAATCAATGTTGACTTTGCGTCCTCCAAAAACACCAGTATTTTCCTATCTTTCTTCCTTCCTTCCTCCCCCTCTTTCATTCTNGGCTAGTGCACTGGGATCACCCAGAGGGATGGGATGGGGGGGAGGTGGGAGGGGGGTTCAGGATGGGGAACACATGTACACCCGTGGTGGATACATGTCAAGTATGGCCAAAATCACTACAGCATTGTAAAGTAATTACCTTCCAATTTAAATAAATTGAACAAACTAAACTCCTTTGCTAAAAAGGGCTTAATCAATGTTCACCTTGGACCTCCAAAAACACCATTATTTTCCTTCCTTTCTTCCTTCCTTCCTCCCCCTCTTTCAATCTTTCTCTTTCTTATTATACAATTGTTAAAGTTTACTTTCCATTTATAGTTATTACAGAGTACTGGCTCTATTCCCCATGTTGTACAGTCCATCCTTGAACTCATCTTACACCTACCATGGTGTGCCTCCCACTCCCCTACCTCTGTATTGTCCCTCCCTCTTCCCCTCCCCGCTGGTAATCAGTAGATTGTTCTCTATATCTGTGAGCATGAATTGTTGCTATATTCTCTACTTTGTGGTGTCTTTAGATTCTATAAGTGATATCATATGGTATTTGCCTATCTCTGTCTGTTATTTTACTTAATAGTATTCCTCCCATGTTGCTGCAAATTTCAATATTCCATTATTTTTATGGGCACCATCTTTCTATGCTTTTTTAGCAAATGGCACTGCCACCCCACACATGACACAGCTCCCCAGTTAAGTTTCCATCTCTGCATTCACACAGTGAAACATCAAGTCCTCTTCCTCTTCTTCCATGGGAAGTATATCTTTGAAGCTGAGTCTGGAACCAATTCTTCTCCCCCTACTTTCTGGCAAACTGGACCTTCTGGTTCCATCTCCAACACCACAGGACCCATCTCCTTCCCTCTTCACACATTTATGCCTGCCCTTCCTTCTCTGCCCCCCACTCTCACAGAACTCAGAGACAAACATGATTTCATATCAGATTGATTTTATTTTCATTATGAATGTATGCAGTTGGTATAATGGTCAACCTCTGCACTGTTGGCCAGTACTCAGCGGCAAGACCCCCAAGATTTATGAGGTCTCTAGCCATGCTCTGAAGTCACTGGCTGCCCACTGGTCCCACTTGAATGGCAAGGGTCTCCACACTCTCTGGTACCAGGGACTAGCCCCAGTTGGATCCAGGGTATCTGAAGCGTGGATGGCAAGGCTAGAGAGATATATAGATATAAAGAGAGATAAGAAAATAATTTACTGTTAAGACAACAGAGGAGAGAAAAGAGGCTGATATTTTTTGGTTTACACAGAAAGCCAATAAAGCCTCAGACAAGAGACTTACAGTGTTCATGTAGGCGACAGGTGCCCTCTCGAATAGCGGAAGGTGCCCCCTTCTAGAGTGAGTCTTAGAAGCCCAGGCAGGAAAGTGAATTCAGAGGGCCCCTGTGCTCCAGGGAATTAGCCTAAAAAAGGATAAAGAGAGAAAGAAAGTACAGCATGGGGAGGCCAAGCTTGTACAAGTCCCGTAACTTTACTTTCAAAAGGAGCTTATATACCCTAAGTTTTACATATTGGAAGAAGCAGAGTCATGCAGGGGCTGCAGTCCTGACCCATATCAATACCAGGCTTTCTTTCTGCATACCTTTCTGTATACAAAATTTCTCAGGTCATTTACATTATCTTCTGGCCAGGAAGCCTGCTAACATTTTATGGCTTTTTTCCTTGATAAATGTTAACCAAAAAACTAATTTTCCTTTGAAGTCTTTTTTTTTTCTTTAACCTGCATTACCCTGAAAGTCGTAAATAAAGTTACATTCTTACACAACAAAGGTGCAGTGGGTAACAACAAAGAAAGTGCTTAACTCAAAGATCTAATATTGCTAATGCCAGGGCTACTACCTGTTTCTTCTATATACCAACTATATCAACAAACAAAAGATATGAAAACTTGGCAGAAAGTATTGGCTCAACAATGAAACCCTTAACCAGTTCTATTCTAACGGTTTTTAACTCCTCGAAAGGCTGTACATTCCTAGAATATTTGAAGCTTCCTGTGCCTCTTGCGGTTGGGAGGCTGTAATCAATCACATGCATAGTTGAAAAAGTCCAGATAAAACTCTCAAGCAAGTTAGAAAGCTCTCAGAGGGGTTTGAACTGAAACATTCCCATTACACCCAGGAGACTTATTAACTAGAGCTCTAAGTTAATTTTCTTCAGAGAAAAGTGGTCTGGGACAGCCCTTCATTGGTAACAGAGGAGTTAGTGAAAAATAGCAGGACAGGCAAATTCTGGTTTTGGGGTAGATGCTTGAGCAGATACAGGGGCTCCCTCAAGGCCTGATTTGCCTTTGCCTGTTGGGCCTCTTCCCCATGACTTTTGTCATGGGTGGGATCTCCCGTGCTGGCTCCCGACACTCTGGGACCTCCTGTGGTCCGTTCTGATTCAGCTCGTCATTCACCTTGGAGCGTTGGATACAGAGTTTGGAGCCTCTGATTTTTTTTTTTTGTTTGTTTCCTTGTGGTGGGCGGTTTCTGAGAAGTTTTCTTGGTCACCTTTGCCTGAAGGTGATTATTCACTCTTACAGATACCCTGGCAACCTGGAGAAAACAAGAGAGTGGTAGAGAGTGGTATTGGTTTGGGGAAGAGGTTGAAAGTGGGTGGGAACGACAGCTTCAGGTGAAGGGGTGTGGACATAGAAGGATTATGTGCCAGGCAAGGAAAGGGGAGGGGGTCTTCTGGAGTGGGGTCAATGGGCAAGAGGACTTTGAGTGGGTTCAGCTCACCTTAACATGTTTTATCACCTCAATTGAGAGGAGGTCTTCATCTTTTTGTCCCAAGTAACAGGAGGCAGGTGTTTCATAACTACCCTGGAGCCTTGTGGCTTCCAGTCACCTTAGTCATTTTGAGGCCTCCAGGTGGTCTGCTCCAGGGCCACTGAGCACCCCTATATATACCCATCCCCAGGGAGACACATCCTCATGCTTTATGAGGTCAGCAAATCTCTTCCCCAGCCAATGGTGGCCCTGGGTGAGTCTTGACATTGCAAAGCCCCATCCTGACACGTCTAGCAGAGGATGGGGAGAAATTCAGATATTTTGGTGGGAGAAATGAGGCATTTATAATTTCCCTAAAGAAGCTTCCAAACTCACCTGCCATCCTCATCTCTCTAAGTCAACTCTGATGGGTCATATGGCATGGAAAGTGAGTCTCCTTAAAACTTTGTCTACTATATCTATTTATGACTGTGAAAGTGTAAGGGAATTAAAAAACAATCTGCAAAAGATATAACTTAAGCAGCCCCAATTAACATAGGTTTATTTTCTTTTTTTCCATAGTCTCAAAATAACTGATAATTAAGAATGAATTTAATTTTAAACCTATTTTTCAAATTCAGAAAGATATTTTATGTTCAAATATAAGACACTTTTGTTCTTTTCAAGCTAAAAAATAGTTTGTACCTTGCAGTAAATACTTTGTTTCACTGATTTAGACATAAATAAAAACACATGTGTGTCTTGACCTTGACAATTTTTGTGGTATCACTGTGTATTTAGAATCAACTGTTTGAACGTAGGGTATGTATAAGTGCATTGCCTCGGGGATTACAGGCTGTGAAGGAAGTGATCTCAAGGCCTTGCAAACCATTGAGGATGTTCTGTGGAAATGAGCAATGGTATACATGGCAGCCTGCGTTGGTAACAGGGCCTTTTTTTAATGAACTCACTCATAGGACACAATAAATTTTTTAAAATAACTACTAAAACTGTGGCCATATGAATTTATATATATATACACACACATATATATGCATACACACATATGTGTGTGCATTTGTATATATGTATACTTAAACTTTGTACCATTTGGATAATATATAAGATATTAAAACCTGACATATATGACAACAAACATTTAAAACAGAAACCAACAGAATTTGGTTTTGCAGAGGAAAAGGATTTACTGACATTGTTTTAGAATACTGGAGTATGGAGATGGTAATCAAAACAAAACTAGCGTCAACTTGGTTTTATTCTTGTAATAAAACTCTTCACTGGCAATGCCCCCCAGTAATGCCTGCACAGGATGTGGGATACTTCCCTTCTCCACCTGTGGGAGCCCACTGCTCCGTTCTAAATTCCTTTCTCCAAAGAAGACATAGAGATGAACTAGCAAACACATGAAAAGATGTTTAACATCACTCATCATCAGGGAAATGAAATCAAAACCACAATGAAGTACCATCTCATGCTGGTCAGGATGGCTGCTATCCAAAAATCTCAAGCAATAGATGCTGGAGAGGGTGTGGAGAAAAGGGAACAATCTTACCCTGTTGACGGGAATGCAAACTAGTACAGCCACTATGGAGAACAGTGTGGAGATTCCTTAAAAAACTGGAACTAGAACTGCCACATGACCCAGCAACACCACTGCTGGGCATACACATCGAGGAAACCAAAACTGAAAGAGACACGTATGCCCCAGTGTTTATCACAGCACTGTTTACAATAGCTAGGACCTGGAAGCAATCTAGAAGTCCATCAGCAGACAAATGGATAAGAAAGCTGTGGTACATATACACAATCGAATATTACTCAGCCATTAAAAAGAATACACTTGAATTAGTTCAAATGAGGTGGATAAAACTGGAGCCTATTATACAGAGTGAAATAAGTCAGAAAGAAAAACACTAATAAAGTATACCTAGCTCAACATTCAGAAAACGAAGATCATGGCATCCGGTCCCATCATTTCATGGGATATAGATGGAGGAACAGTGGATACAGTGTCAGACTTAATTTGGGGGGGGGGTCCAAAATCATTGCAGATGGTCACTGCAGCCATAAAATTAAAAGGTGTGTACTCCTTGGAGGAAAAGTTATGACCAAACTAGATAGCATATTCAAAAGCAGAGACATTAGTTTCCCGACTAAGGTCCGTCTAGTCAAGACTTTTGTTTTTCCAGTGGTCATGTATGGATGTGAGATTTGGACTGTGGAGAAGGCTGAGCACTGAAGAATTGATGCTTTTGAACTGTGGTGTTGGAGAAGACTCTTGAGAGTTCCTTGGACTGCAAGGAGATCCAGTCAGTCCATTCTGAAGGAGATCAACCCTGGGATTTCTTTGGAAAGAATGATGCTAAAGCTGAAACTCCAGTACTTTGGCCAACTCATGCAAATAGTTGACTCACTGGAAAAGACTCTGATGCTGTGAGGGATAGGGGGCAGGAGGAGAAGGACACGACAGAGGATGAGATGGCTGGATGGCATCATTGACTTGATGGACGTGAGTCTGTGTCAATCCTGGGTGTTAGTGATGGAAACGGGGCCTGGTGTGCTGCAACTCATGGGGTCACAAAGAGTCAGGCACGACTGAGAAATTGAACTGAACTGAACTGAATGCATATTTATGGAATTTATAAGAGGTAATGATAACCTTATATGTGAGACTGCAAAACAGACACAGATGTACAAATCAGTCTTTTGGAATCTGTGGGAGAAGATGAGACTGGGATGATCTGAGAGAATAGCATTGAAACATGTGTATTATCATATGTGAAACAGATCACCTGTCGAGGTTTGCTGCATGAAACATTGTACTCATGGCTAGTGCACTGGGATCACCCAGAGGGATGGGATGGGGAGGGAGGTGGGAGGGGGGGTTCAGGATGGGGAACACATGTACACCTGTGGCAGATTCCTGTCAAGTATGGCAAAAACAACTACAGCATTATAAAATAATTAACCTCTAATTAAAATAAATACAATTTAAAATATTAACTAAATTCCTTTGTTAAAAAGTCCTAATCATTGTTGGCTTTGTGACCTCTAAAAACAGTTATTTTCCTTCCTTTCTTCTCTCGTTCCTCCCCCCTCTTTCTCTCTTTTTCTTTCTTATTATACAATTGTTAAAGTTTGCTTTCCATTTGTAGTTACTACAGAGTATTGCCTCTATTCCCCATGTTTTACAGTACAACCTTGAGCTCATTTTTCACCTAACAGAGTGTGCCTCCCACTCCCCCACCTCTGTATTGCCCGTTCCTCTTCCTCTCCCTGCTGTTAACGAGTAATTGTTCTCTATATTTGTGAGCCACCATTTTTGTTATATTCTCTACTTTGTGGTATTTTTAGATTATATAAGTGATGTCATACAGTATTTGTCTAACTCTGTGTTATTCTACTTAATAGTATACATTCCATGTTGCTGAAAATGTCAATATTTCATTATTCTTATGGGGTATCTTCTTTCTATGCCTTTGAGCAAACGCCACTGCCACCCCACACATGACATGGGCTCCCCAGCTAAGTTTCCATCTCTACACTCACACAGAGAAACACCAAGCCCTCTTTCTCTTCTCCCATAGAAATATTTCCTATAGTTTCAGGCCAGTGACATGCTACTCCCCAGGACACATAAGACAGGCATACATCAGGAGTGGTCAGAAACAAATCCTCCCTTGTGGAGCGAGAACAAGGGTCCAAGAGCACCACGGAGAACCCAGAAGGATGAACTCATTGGATAGTATGGCAGGGGCAGGGGATGTCATTGTGGCGGCTAGGTAAGCGGGAGTACCGAGATGCAGAGTACCAGGGATGCCAAAGTTGTACTCCTTAACGACCTCTCTGTGCCTAAGACGTCCTCTCCAGTCCACTGCTTCTGTGAGGATAGATGCAGCGCTCCCAGCCTCAAGCTAGTCACCATAAGCCTGAACTTGCTCAACTAGTCACCATAAGCCTGAACTTGCTCAACTGGTTGTTGGACCACAGCTCTCTGGGATGAAACAGGATTGCTGAGGGAGGTGCCGTTGGGCCTCCCCAGAATGGACGAGTGATGTTGGGCTTCATGGCTGCCCAGGGAGGGCTCGGGGCCTGGTCAGTCCCAATCTTACTTCTCCTGGGTGGCCAGCAGATTAGTAGGTCCTCCCATGAGACATAAGTGAGAAGACACAGAGCTTGCGAGGCGATCATGCATAAGGCCTGAAGGCAGATCCGAATAGATGCCAGGACCCTCTCCTCTCCCAGGTGGGGAAGCTCAGGTTTATGCAAACTAGATGCAGAGTCTGGATTCAGGTCATGCGGGTCACAGGTGACAGGCTGAGACTGGAGGCTTGGGGGCTTCTTGTGTCCTAGGCTCATTCAGAGAAGTTCTGCTGACAGCATGTGAGACCCAGGTGATTCTCACAGAGGCAGGCTGAATTCATCACCTTTGTAAGCATCATCCTTCCCTGGATCCTGCTGGTCACAGAGACCCTGGGGCATCTGTGGTGTGAGCCTGAGGATTCAGGTTGCGGGGCCCTGATACCTGCAGCTGCACTGGGGCCGTCGGGGATGTCGCAGACAGCAGGGTGCCCACCAGGTGAGGAGCCTGCTTTCTTCAGCGGGAAAACAGTGGAGGAAGGAGAGGCCATGGAGTAAGGAGAGGTGGTGCAGTCCGGCAAGTGTTCCAGCCGCTGGTGAAAGACATTATTTGGGAGGTTGAAGTAGTGCTGGAAGAGGAGCAGGAGAACATGTCCTCTCAGGAGCAGTAGGAGAAGCCAGAGGAGCAGGGCCAGGAATATCCAAGGACTGGAGCCTCGAGCAAACAGCCCCCATTTGAGGTGATGAAAGGATTATTGGCTCTGCAGTGGGAGCTGAGCTCCGCAAATGACAAAGACCCCCTAGCCTAATTGACTCCAGAGGAAGGACCATTAGAAGAGAAGTTGTCCCTCCAGTCAGAGAAGTGTCATCATCCAGGGAGGCACATTATCATGCTTAGGAGGATGAGAAGGAACAGAAGCAGGAGGAAGGGTGGCACTGATGGAACCTGCCAGATGAGGGGTGGCCAAGGGAATTGGGGGCCAAGGGCATTGGGGTTCAGGGGCACTGTGATCTCCACAGGCACAATGCCAGCAGAGCCTGGGAATCTCTCTACCTGTACGTGTCTGAGCAGATGAGTATGGAGGTTCAGTTTGGTTCACATCTGTATAGGAGTCACACACTTTGGCAAGAAATGGATGTCATCAGTGACTGGTGACAGTCAGCCAGATGACTCCAGTACATCCACATCATCTGTGTGAAGACAGGGAGCAGAGAAGAGACCCAGGCCTTTGTTGATAAACACACGGACACAAACACTTGCACAAGGAGAATGCATGCTGCAAGGACTGTAGATCATGAAGTTTTAGGCAATTGACATGCCAATTCCCAGGACACATATGCCAGGCATACAACAAGAGGGGTCAGAAACAGGTCCTCCCTTTGGGGATGCTGACAAGGGTTCCAGAAGACGACAGGGGACCCAAAGGAATGAGCGCCTTGCATGCTGTGGCAGGGGCTGGGGATGTTGGTTTTGCAGCTGGGAAAGCGGGAGTACCCATGTGCAGAGCACCAGCAATGGCAAATTGGTACACCTATATGACCTGTCTGTGCTTGAAACACCAGTGGTCCCAAAGGGAAACAAGTACTCCCAAAAGGGAGTACTTAGAGATGCCTGTTCTGATGTCCTTGCTCTGCCCGAGGCTAACCCTGTTAGGAGATTCTTCATTCCCCGGCATGTGACATGACTAGTTCATTGATTTTGAACAGATTATGAACCACCGCCAAATGACCATCATGGTCACTGACCGAGATGAAGACTTGCTTATCTCCATGATGGCTTTGAAGGGCAAAGAGGGAGCCTGAGGATAGCTGGGTCCAGGAGCTGGGCAAGCAAGTGTGGGTAGGAGGACCCTATGAACAGGCTTTGTGTGTTCGTCATGAGCCTTTGGAAAGGAAAAGTGGAAGATGCTGAAGCCTGCCTGGCAGGCAAGCTGCGGATGTTAGAAGCTTGTGCACCTATACCTTTTCCATCCTCTAGGTCCTGGCAGGTGCCAGAATGAGGCCATCCCCAGGTCCACTGTAAGCTGGTATTTTCCTTTTGGGACAACCTGTGCTTCAGGACCAGAGAGATGGTTAAGGAGTACCACTTTGGCATCACTGGTGCAACCTGGTTCCCAGAGCAGTGTGGGTGGGTAGGAGAGGCAGTCGGATGCACCACCTACCTGAATCTTTGATGTATCCCCTGTCCTCCTTCTGGAAATAGGGCATATATGTCCACTCCGGTCCACTGCTTCTACGACGATGAACGGGGCGCTCCCAACCTCAGGCTGGACATTAGCAGAGTGAACGTCTTCAACTGGTTCTTGGAACACAACTCTCCAAGATGTAACAGGATTGCTGAGGTGGGGTCCATCTGGACCTCCCCAGAATGGAGGATTGTTGTTTGTGTTCTTGGCTGCCTATGGGAGGGCTCCGGGCTGGTCATCCATATGCTTTCCTCCCCTGTGCAGCCAGGAGATCATTGGAGAGGGCCTGTGAGTCAATCCCCTGCTGTATTAACCCCAAGAGGAAGGTCCTGCAATGAGAGGTAAGTGACAGACACAGAGGTTCTGAGGGGGTCAGGAGGTGAGTCCTGAAGGCACATTGGTATAGAGGCCAGGACCCTCTCCTCTCTCAGGTGGGGAAGCTCAGGTTCAGGCAGCCTGAATGCAGAGCATGTATTCAGGTCTGCGGGAGCTATGATCTCCACAGCCACAGTGCCAGGAGAGCCTGGGAATCTTTCTACCTGTACATGTCTGAGCAAATGACCATGGGAGGCTCAGTTTGGCTCACATCTGAATAAAAGCCATACACTTTGGCAGGGAATGGATGTCATCTGTGACTGACTACAGTAGGCCAGACGACTCCAATACATCCATGCCACCGCTTGTCAAGTAAGGGAGCAGGGAAGAGACCCAGTCCTCTCTTGCTAAACACACAGACACAGGCCCTTGCTTTTGGAGAACTCATGCTGCAGGGACTGCAGATCCTGAAGTTTCAGGCAACTGACATGCCAATTCCCAGGAAACACATGCCAGGCATACATTGAGTGCAGTTTGAAGCAGATCCTTGCTTGAGAGAAGCAGACAAGGTTCCCAGAAGACCACAGGGAACACAGAGGGATGAGAGCATCACATGGTGTGGCAGGGGCTGGGGATGTCAGTGTGGTGGCTGGGCAAGTGGGAGTACCCAGATGCAGAGCACCAGCAATGCCTAAGTGGTACTCCTATATGACCTGTCTGTGACTGAAGTACCAGTGGTCCTGAAAGGAAACCGTATTCCCAAAATGGAGTACTTACAGATGCCTATTCTGGTGCCCTTGCTCTGCCCAAGACTAACGCTGTTACTTGAGCTTCTTCCTTCCCTGGCATGTGGCATGACAAGTTCCTTGACTTCAAGCAGATTACGAATCACCGCCGGATGCCCGTCATGGTCAGCAACCAAGATGAAGACTTGCTTATCTCCATGATGGCTTTGAAGGGCAGGGAAATAGCCTGAGGACAGGTGGATGAGGGAGCTGGGCAGGCAAGTGGGGGTTGGGGGATCCTATGACCCAGCTGCGTGTGTTCGCCATGAGCCTTTGGAAAGGAAAAGCAGAAGATGCTGATGCCTGCCTGGCAGGCCAGTTGCAGAACCTAGAAGCTTGTGCACCTTCACTTTTCCCATCATCCCAGTCCTGGCAGGTGCCAGAACGAGGCCATCCCCAGGCCCGCTGCAGGCTGGTATTTTCCTTTCGGGACAACCCATGCTTCAGGAACAGAGAGATAATTAAGGAGTACCTCTTTGGCATCACTGGTGCGACCTGGCTCCCAGGGTGGTGTGGATGGGTGGGAGAGGGTGTCGGATGCACCATTTACCTGAATTTTTCTTGTCTCCCCTGTCTTCCTTCTGGATATAGGGCATGCACGTTCTCTCCAGTCCACTGCTTCTGTGAGGATGGATGGGGAACTCCCAACCTCAGGCTGGACACCAGCAGCGTGAATGTCCTCAAGCGGTTCTTGGACCATATCTCTCCAGGATGTAACAGGATTGCTGAGTTGGGATCCATCTGGGCCTCCTCAGAATGGACGATTGGTGTTGGGGTTCTTGGCTGCTCATTGAAGGGCTTGGGGCTTGTCATCCATAGGCTGTCCTCCCCTGCTGCTCTGCTGGCTGATCTGTTCAGCCAGCAGATCATTGGTGAGGGCCTGTGAGTCAATTCCCTGCAGTATTACCACCAGGAGGAAGGTCCTAGCATGAGAAGTAAGTGACAAGACACAGAGGTTTTGAGTAGGTCAGAAGGGGAGGCCTGAAAGCAGATTGGTATAGAGGCCATGAACCTCTCTTCTCCCTGGTGGAGAAGCTCAAGCTCATGCAGCCTGGATGCAGAGCCTGGATTCACATCATGAGGGTAGCAGATGACAGGCTGAGACTGGAGGCTTGGGGTCTTCATTGTGTCCTAGTCTCATTCAGAGAAGCTCCAGTTACAGTATGGAAGACCCAGGTGATTCTCACCAAGGCAGGCTGAATTGAGCACCTTTGTCGGCATCATCGTTCCCTGTGTCCTGCTGCTCATGGGGACACTGGGGCTTCTTCAGTGTGAACCCAAGGATTCAGGGTGCAGGAGCCCTGAGACCTGCCAGCATGCTGGGTCCATTGGAGATGTTGCAGGCAGCAGGTGGCCCACCAGTCAAGGAGGCTGCCTTCTTCAGTGGGAAGGCAGAGGAGGAAGGAGTAGCTCCAGAAGAAGAAGAAGAGGTCGTGCAGTCCAGCAACTGTTCCAGCTGCTGTGGAATACATCATTGAGGAGGTTGAAGTGGGGGAAGAAGAGGAGTGGGGGAAGCAGTCCCTGCAGGAGCAGTAGGAGAAGCCATAGGAGCAGGGCCAGGAACCTACAAGGACAGGAACCACGAGTGACGAGCCCCCACTGGAGGAAGTGGAGGCAATGGAGGCCCTACTTGTGGAGCTGAGCTCTGCAAATGAGAAAGACCCGAAAGCCTAACTTCGGCTCCAGAGAAAGAACCATCAGAGGAGAAAGCGTCCCTTGAGTCATATTAGTGCCTTCATTCAGGGCATCCATGGCTTGTGGGACAAAGCCGTATTCTTAGTTTTGCTTCTCAGGCATCAGATGCACAAGAGGACGAGGACAGGACCAGGAGGAGGGGAGGGGGTGAGGGAACTCGCCAGCTGAGTGGAGGCCAAGGGAATTGGGGGACAATGAACTGGGGTTCGTGGAAGCTGTGATCTCCATAACCAGAGTGCCAGCAGAGCCCAGGAATCTTTCTAACTATACGTCTCTGATCAAACGACTCTGGGAGGCTCAGTTTGGCTTGCATCTGAGTAGAAGCCACATACTTTGGCAGGGAATGGATGTCATCAGTGACTGGAGACAGTGTTCCAGATGACGCCAGTACTTCCAAGAGACCACTCGTGAAAACAGGGCACAAGGAAGAGAACCAGGCCTATCTTGCTTAATGCACACCAACTGGCACTTGTGCATGGAGAACACATGCTGCACGGACTGCAGATCCTGAAGTTTGAGGCCACTGTCATGCCACTCCCCAGGATACACATGACAGGCATACATCATGATGGTTGGAAACAGATCCTCCCTTGGGGGATGTGGACAAGGGTCCAAAAGACCACACGGGACCCAGAGGGATGAGAGCATCACATGGTTTAGCAAGTCTGGGGATGTCGGTGTGGTGGCTGGGCAAGCGGGAGTACCCAGGTGCAGAGCACCAGCGATGTCAAAGTTTTACTCCTATATGACCTGTCTGTGCCTGAAGTACGGATGGTCCCTATAGGAAACAAGTACGGGGAGTACTGACAGATGCCTGTTCCAGTGCCCTTGCTCTGCCTGAGACTAACCCTGTTACTCAAGACTCTTTATTCCCTGGCATGTAGCATGACTGGTTCCTTGACTTTGAACAGATCATGAACAACCACCAGAGGCCCGTCATGGTCAGCGACCAAGATGAAGGCTTGTTTATCTCCATGATGGCTTTGAAGGGCAGAGAGGGAGCCTGAGGACAGGAGGGTGGGGAACTGCAGCAAGTGAGGATCGTGGGATCCTATGACCCAGCTGCATGTGTTTGCCATGAGCCTTTGCAAAGGAAAAGTGGAAGATTCTGATTCCTGTCTGGGAGGCAAGCTGCAGACCCTAGAGGCTTGTGCACCTTCACCTTTTACATCCTCCTGGTCCTGGCAGGAGCCGGAATGAGGCCATCCCCAGGTGCGCTGCAAACTGGTATTGTCCTTTCCAGACAACCTGTGCTTCAGGAACTGAGAGATCATTAAGGAGTACCTCTTTGGCATTGCTGGTGTGACCTGGCTCCCAGGACAGTGTGAGTGGGTGGGAGAAGGAGTTGAATGCACCGCCTACCTGAATCTTTGCTGTCTCCCCTGTCCTTCTTAAGGAGATAGGGCATGTACATCCTCTCCTGTCCACTGCTTCTGTGAGGATGGATGGGGAGCTCCTAACCTCAGGCCGGACACCAACTGCGTGAACTTCCTCACCTAGTTCTTGGACCACATCTCTCCAGGATGTAACAGGATTGCTGAGATGGGGTTCATCTACACCTCCCCAGAAAGGACGATTGCTGTTGCCATTCTTGGCTGCCCATGGGAGGGCTCGGGACTGGTCATCCATATGGTCTCCTTCCCTGTGTGGCCAGCAGATCATTGATGAGGGCCCATGAGTCAATCCCTTGCAGTATTAGCCCCAGGAGGAAGGTCCTGCAAATGAGAGGTAAGTTGCAAGACACAGAGGTTGTGAGGAGGTCAGGAGGTGAGGCCTGAAGGATGATTGGTGTAGAGGCCAGGATGCTCTCCTCTCCCCGGTGGGGAAGCTCAGGCTCATGCAGCCTGGATACAGGGCCTGGGTTCATGTCATGAGTGTAGCAGGTGACAGGCTGAAACTGGAGGTTTGGGGACTTCATGTGTCCTAGTCTCATTCAGAGTAGCTCTGCTTATAGGACACAAGACCCAGGTGATTCTCGCCAAGGCAGGCTGAATTGAGCACCTTTGTCGTCATTACCCTTCCCTGGGTCCTGCTGTTTACGGGGACTATGGGGTTTCTTCAGTGTGAACCCGATGATTCAGGGTGCTGGAGCCCTGAGTCCTGCCAGCATGCTGGGGCCGTCGGGGATGTTGCAGGCAGCAGGTGGCCCACCAGTCGAAGAGGCTGCCTTCTTCAGTGGGAAGGTGAAGGAGGAAGGATTAGCTCTGGAGAAGGGAGAGGTCGTGAGGTCCGGCAATGTTCCAGCTGCCGGTGCAAGACATCATTGAGGAAGTTGAAGTGGTGGCAGAAGAGGAGCATGGGAAGCTGTCCTTGCAGGAGTGGTAGGAGAAGCCATAGGAGCAAGGACAGGAACATGCAAGGACAGGAACCTCAAGCGACCAGCCCCCACTGGAGGCACTGAAGGTGTTGGCAGCCCTACTGGTGGAGCTGAGCTCTGCCAATGAGAAAGATCCAAAAGCCTAACATCGGCTCCAGAGGAAGAAACATCAGAGGAGAAAGCATCCGTTGAGTCATATTAGTGCCATCATCCAGGGCATCCATGGCTTGTGGGCCAAAGCCATATCCTTTGTGTCACCTCTTAGGCGTCAGATGGTCAAGAAGACAAGAAGAAACAGGAGCAGGAGGAGGGGTGGGGTGAGGGATCTCTCCAGCTGAGTGAAGGCAAAGACAATTGGGGGACACTGAATTGGGGTTCGTGGGAGCTGTGATCTCAATAACCACAGTGCCAGCAGAGCTTGGGAATCTCTCTAACTATAAGTGTCTGAGCAAATGACTCTGGGAGGCTCAGTTTGACTTGCATCTGAATAGAAGCCACATACTTTGGCAGGGAATGGATGTCATCAGTGACTGGAGACAGTGTTCCAGATGATGCCAGTACTCCCAAGCGACCCCTTGTGAAGACAGGGTACAAGAAATAGAACCAGGCCTCTCCTGCTACATGTACACCCATTGGCACTTGCACATGGAGAACGCATGCTGCACAGACTGCAGATCCTGAAGTTTGAGGCCACTGACATGCCACTCCCCAGGATACACATGACAGGCATACATCATGTGTGGTTGGAAACAGATCCTCCCTTGGGGGATGCTGACAAGGATCCCATAAGACCACAGGGGACCCATAGAAAGGAGAGCATCACATGGTGTGGCAGGCCTGGGGATGTCAGTATGTTGGCTGGGCAAGCGGGAGTACCCTGAAGCGGAGCACCAGTGATTCCAAAGTGGTACTCCTACACGACCTGTCTGTGCCTGAAGTACGGGTGGTCCCTATAGGAAACAAGTACGTGGAGTACTGACAGACGCCTGTTCCAGTGCCCTTGCTCTGTCTGAGACTAACCCTCTTACTCAAGACTCTTCCTTCCCAGGCATGTGGCATGACTGGTTCCTTGACTTTGAACAGATTACCAACCACTGCCAGAGGCCCATCATGGTCAGCGACTGAGATGAAGACGTTCTTGTCTCCATGATGGCTTTGAAGGGCAAGGAGGGAGACTGAGGACTGGTGGGTGGGGGAGCTGGGAAAGCAAATGAGGATCGTGGGATCCTATGACCCACCTGCGTGTGTTCACCGTGAGCCTTTGGAAAGGAAAATCGGTAGTTGCTGATGCTGCCTGGGAAGCAAGCTGCGGATCTTAGAAGCTTGTGCACCTATACCTTTTCCATCCTCCCTGTCCTGGCAGGTGCTGGAATGAGGCCATCCCCTGGTTCGTTGTAAGCTTTTTCCGTTAGGGACAACCCATGCTTCAGGAAAAAAGAGATCTTTAAGGAGTACCTCTTTGGCATCGCTGGTGTGACCTGGCTCCCAGGGTAGTGTGAGTGTGTGGGAGAGAGAGTTGGATGCACCACCTACCTGAATCTTTGCTGTCTCACCTGTCTTCCTTCAGGATATAAGGCATGTACATCCTCTCCAGTACACTGATTCTTTGAGGATGGATGGGGAGCTCCTAACCTCAGGCTGAACACCATATGCGTGAACTTCCACACCTGATTCTTGGAACACATCTCTCCAGGATATAACAGAATTGCTGAGGTGGGGTCCATCTGGACCTTCCCAGAATGTACGATTGGTATTGGGGTTCTTGAATGCCAATGGGAGGGCTTGGGGCTGGTCAACCATATGCTGTCCTCCCCTGTGTGGCTAGGAGATCATTGGAGAGGGTCTGTGAGTCAATCCCCTGCAGTATTAACCCCAAGATGAAGATCCTGCCATGAGAGGTAAGTGACGGACACAGAGGTTCTGAGAAGTCAGGAGGTGAGTTCTGAAGGCAGATTGATATAGAGGCAAGGACCTTCTCCTCTTGCCAGGACCCTCTCCTCTCCCCAGTGTTGAAGCTCAGGTTTAAGCATCCAGGATGCAGAGCAAGGATTCACGACTGTGGAAGCTGTGATCTCCACAGCCACAGTGCCAGGAGAGCCTGGGAATCTTTCTACCTGTACATGTCTGAGAAAATGACCATGGGAGGCTCAGTTTGGCTCATATCTGAATAGAATCCACACACCTTGGCAGGGAATGGATGGCATCTGTGACTTAATGCAGTAGGCCACATGACTCCAGTATGTCCATGCCACCCCTTGTCAAGTAAGGGAGCAGGGAAGAGACCCAGGCCTCTCTTGCTAAATGCACAGACACAGGCCCTTGTGCTTGGAGAACACATGCTGCAGGGACTGCAGATCCTGAAGTTTCAGGCAACTGACATGCCAGTTCCCAGGAAACATATGCCAGGCATACATTGAGTGCAGTTTGAAACATATCCTTGCTTGAGGGAAGCGGACAAGGGTCCCAGAAGACTGCAGGGGATGCAGACAGATGAGAGCATCACATGGTGTGGCAGGGGCTGGTGATGTCAGTGTGGCAGCTGGGCAAGCGGAAGTACCCAGATGCAGAGCACCAGTGATGCCTAAGTGGTACTCCTATATGACCTGTCTGTTCCTGAAGTGTGGGTGGTCCCTATTGGGAAAAAGTATGGGGAGTACTGACAGTTGCCTGTTCTGGTGCATTTGCTCTGCCTGAGAATAACCCTGTTATTCGAGATTCTTCCTTCCCTGGCATGTGGCATGACTGGTTCCTTGACTTCGAACAGATTACCCACCACTGCCAGAGGCCCTTCATGGTCAGCAACCCAGATGAAGACTTGCTTATGTCCTTGATGGCTTTGACGAGCAGGGAGAGAGCCTGAGGACAGGTGGGTGGGGGAGCTGTACAGAAAAGTGAGGGTCGGGGGATCCTATGACCCGGCTGCGTGTGTTCACCGTGAGCTTTAGGAAAGGCAAAGCGGAAGATGCTGACGTCTGCCTGAGAGGCAAGCTGTGGGCCCTAGAAGCTTGTGAACCTTCACCTTTTCCATCCTCCCAGTCTTGGCAGGTGCTGGAATGAGGCCATCCCCAGGCCCGCTGCAAGCTGGTATTTTCCTTTCTGGACAACCAGTGTTTCAGGAACAGAAAGATCGTTAAGAAGTACCTCTTTGGCATCACTGATGCGACCTGGTTCCCAGGACAGTGTGAGTAGGTGGGCGAGGGGGTTGGATGCACCACCTACCTGAATCTTTGCTGTCTCCCCAGTCCTCCTTCAGGATATAGGGCATGTACGTCTTCTCCAGTCCACTGATTCTGTGAGGATGGATAGGGAGCTCCTAACCTCAGGCCAGACAACAGCGCCGTGAACTTCCTCAACTGGTTCTTGGACCACATCTCTCTAGGATGTAACAGAATTGTTGAGGTGGGGTCCATCTGTGCCTCCCCAGAAAGGACGATTGTTGTTGCGGTTCTTGGCTGGCCACGGGAGGGCTAGGGACAGGTCATTCATATGGTCTCCTCCGCTGTGTGGCCAGCAGATCATTGACAAGGGCCTGTGACTCAATCCTCTGCAGCATTACTCCCAGGAGTAAGGTCTGGCCATGAGGGGTAAGTGACAAGATACAGAGGTTGTGAGGGGGTCAGTAGGTGAGGCCTGAAGGCAGATCGGTGTATAGGCTAAGACCTTCTCTTTTCCCCAGTGGGGAAGCTCAGGCTCATGCAGCCTGGATGGGGAGCCTGAATTCATGTCATGAGGGTAGCAGGTGACAGGCTGAGACAGGAGGCTTAGAGGCTTCATGTGTCCTAGTCTCATTCAGAGAAGCTCTGCTTACAGCAGGTGAGTCCCAGGTGATTCTCACCAAGGCAGGCTGATTGAATACCTTTGTCGGCTTCATCCTTCCCTGGGTCCTGCTGCTTCCAGAGACCCTGGGTCTGCTTCAGTGTGAACTCGAGGATTCAGGGTGCCAGGGTTCTGAGACCTGCTGGCATGCTGGGGCCATCAGCGATGTCACTGGCAGCAAGGGGCCCACCAGGTGATGAGGCTGCCTTCTTCCGTGGGAATGCAGTGGAGGAAGGAGTGGCCCTGGAGGAGGGAGAGATCATGTAGTCCTTCAAGTGTTCCAGCTGCTGGTTGAAGACATCATTGAGGAAGCTGAAGTGGTGACGTAGGAAGAGCAGGGGAAGGTGCTCTCTTAGGAGTGGGAGGAGAAGCTGGAGTAGCAGGGCCAAGAACATCCACGGACAAGAGCCTTGAGCGACCAGCCCCCACTGGAGGCACTGGAGGCATCGGCGGCCCTGCAGGTGGAGCTGAGCTCCGCGAATGAGAAATCCCCAAAGCCACATCCAACACTTCACCTCTCAGCACCACCTCACAAGCAGAGGTGGCAAAGGTCTCAGAGGCTTCATGCTCAAGTTGTGGTAACAGGCTCAGAGCTGCTTTTTAAGTTATGCAGAGCAAGTCACGCAAGTGTTTGTAGGCCAGAGTAAGTTTTTCTTAAAAACTGATTTTCTGGTGAACAGACGGGTTTGGTTGGAGCTGAGCCCAGGGGGGCTGGGAGTCTATACTCAGAAATGCTGTATGCCACTCTCTTGTCTCTGCCTCCTTATCTGGTTAACCCCCAGTCTGCTGCCTGACGCCACCTTTCCTGTGCTCCTTCACACTCAGACTGTCCATTCAGTGATAGATATTTGTTTAGCACCTGACCCTGGCCAGATTATGTTCCAGACATGAGACAGCTGTGAGAAGACTGACATTAACCCCAGTACCTCTGGGGCAGAAATTCTACCAGAGGCCAAACCCTCCCTGGTGGCTCAGATGGTAAACCCTCCTACCTCACCCCAATTCCCAGCCCTAGGCTGCAGGGCCACCCCTCTTTCACCCTTCACAGTCCTGATGCTCTCTACTGTCCTGAGGAGCTTCCGTGGACCTACATGTCTGTGCACTGCAATCACTCTGTTGACCCCCTAACCACCACCCAGAACCCTGCTGGGACCCCCTGGGTGGGCACCTTCCATTCTTCCAGAGGATTGGCAGGACACATGGTTCCTGGCCCTTGCCCGTGCAGCGTAGTATGGTTAGAACAACCCACTTTATTTAAGTTTATAAATAAGGACACTTACAGAGAAAATCTGTTCATATCAAACGTGAAGTGATAACTGCTTGTGGGTGGATGGGGAGCTCCTCTGCCTTCTCTGGGATTCCCTAGGACAGTGAGGAAGTGTAGCCTCAGCTCCTGGGCACTGCCCTGCAGCACAGATATTCAGGCCCTGCTCACTCTGGTCAGAGTCAGGCCACTGAGCACACAGAACCCAGGAAACCAGCTGGGGGCCAATCTGCACTGCCCCCTCCCCTCCCCAGTTTCACAGACCTGATCGACCGCTACTCTGGGCTCCTGCCACCAGGCCAGATGAAGGTACTCACTGGCAAGCTGTCCTTTGACACTGAGGGTTACTGGCAGAAGAGGGGCCAGGAGAGGTTCTACCCATATGAGGGCGTGAGGGCCAGATGGGTGGAGCCATGAGATGCACTTTGACCCACAGGCTGGTCCTGCCTCCTCAATCCCAATGGATAACTGCTCCGAGCCCCCAGCCTTGGCCACTCCACGCCCCAAGGTCATGCTGACTCAACCCCTGTGGACAGATGTTCACTCGAGCCCCTCCAGTTCACTGTCCCCTTTGCCTAACCTGTTCAGGGTGTCCTAACCTTTGGCAACCTCCAGACCCAGGGGCCCCTCAAACTGAGTGCTTCCTCTGGGGAGGCCCCAGACCTACCCACACTGCCCCAGCTGGCCTTGGTGCTCCTGTCCACCAACTCCAGTCCTGGGATGCCTGGCCCAGGGCAGCACTGGGCCAGGTTCTGAGCACTCCCAGTGCCCAGTCTGCTTGCAGGTCATTTTCACTATCACAGATGAGACTCACAAGTTCCATGGGCTACCACTGCTGCACCCATGGTTTTACACCACATACTGAGGGAGCTAGTGGCTGACCAGCAGCCACCCTGTGAGCCTGGGCATGGTGCTAAGGCAGACCGAGCCACCCCCAAGCAGCAGGGCGGGCGTGTTCCTCATGGGCACCAGGGTCATATTTTCCCTAGGACATTCTGGCCACGTGTCACAGGGGCATGTGTCACTCAGGCTTCAATAAAGTTGCTGCTTGTGCCTGCAAGGTGGCTACGGTCACAAGGTAAGGTCAACAGGAGCTGCCCCATGGGAATGGGGGGGGGGAGGCGTGAGCACATTGGTGGGCTATGGGAACTACTGTGGGTACTGGGAGCACTTCTGCACACAGCCACACAAGGACACACAGCTAACGTGAAAAAAATAAAGGTTTCCTCTCTTTCCACATGAATTTGCCAAGAAGTGATGGGACCAGATGCCATGATCCTAGTTTTCTGAACATTATGCTTTAAGCCAATGTTTTCACTCTCCTCTTTCATTTTCAAGAGGCTCTTTAGTTCTGTTTCACTTTCTGCAATAAAGATGGTGTCATATGTATATCTGAGGTTATTGATATTTCTCCCTACAATCTTCATTCCAGCTTGTGTTTTATCCAGGCCAGTGTTTCTCATGATGTACTCTGCATATAAGTTAAATAAGCTGGGTGACGATATACAGCCTTGACATATTCCTTTTCCTATTAGAAACCAGTCTGTTGTTGCATGACGAGTTCTATCTGTTGCTTCCTGACCTGCATATAGATATCTCAAGAGGCAGCTCAGGTGGTCTGGTATTCCCATCTTTTTTAGAATGTTCCACAGTTTATTGTGATCCAGAAGGTCTAAGCCTTTGGCCTAGTCAATAAAGCAGAAATAGAGGGTTGTTTTTTTTTTCTGAAATTCTTGCTTTTTTGATGATCCAGGGGATGCTGGCAATTTGATCGCAGGTTCCTCTGCCTTTTGTAAAATCAGCTTGAACATCTGAAAGTTCATGGTTCACGTATTGTTGAAGCTTGTCCTGGAGAATTTTGAGTACTACTTTGCTACTGTGTGCAATGAGTGTAACTGTGTAGTAGTTGGAGCATTCTTTGACAGTGCCTTTCTTTGGGACTGGAATGAAAACTGACCTTTTCCCGTCCAGTGGCCACTGCTGAGTTTTCCAAATTTGCTCGCACATTGAGTGCAGTACTTTCATAGCATCATTGTTTAGGATTTGAAATAACTCAACTGGAATTCCATCACACCCACTATCTTTGTTCATAGTGATGCTTCCTAAGCCCACTTGGCTTTACATTCTAGGATGTCTGGCTCTTGGTGAGTGATCACACCATCATGATTATCTGGGTCATGAAGATCTTTTTTGTATAGTTTTTCTGTGTATCTTTGCCACATATTCTTAATATCTTCTGCCTCTCCTCGGTTCATACAGTTCTGTCCTTTATTGAGCCCATCGTTGCAGGAAATTTTCTCTTCATACTTCTGATTTTCTTGAAGAGATCTCTACCCTTTCCCATTCAATTGTTTTCCTCTTTCATTGCACTGATCACTGCGGAAGGCTTTCTTATCTCTTTTTGCTATTCTTTGGAACTGCATTCAAATGAGTATATCTCTCCTTTTGTCCTCGGCTTTTCACTTCTCTTCTTTTCTCAGTTAACTATAAGGCCTATTGAGACGACCATTTTGCCTTTCTGCATTTCGTCTTCCTGGGGATGGTCTTGGTCATTGCCTCCTGTACAATATGACGAACTTCCATCCAAAGATCATCAGACACTCTGTCAGATCTAGTCCCTTAATTCTCTTTCTCACTTCCACTGTATAGTCTTAAGGGATTTAATTTAGGTCATACCTGAATGATCTAGTGGTTTTCCCTAATTTCTTCAATTTAGTCTGAATTTGGCAATAATGAATTTATGATCTGAGCCACAGTCAGCTCCTAGTCTTGTTCAGCTGACTGTATAGAGCTTCTCCATCTTTGGCTGCATCAATATAATCAATTTGACTTTGGTGTTGATCATCTGGTGATGTCCATGTGTAGAGTCTTCTCTTGGGTTATTGGAAGAGAGTGTTTGATATGATCAGTGTGTTTTGTTGGCAAAACTCTATTTGCCTACATACTGCTTCATTCTGTACTCCAAGGCCAAAGTTGCCTGTAACTCCAGATGTTTCTTGACTTCCTACTTTTGCATTCCAGTCCCCTATAGTGAAAAGGACATCTTTTTTGTGTGTCAGTTCTAAAAGTTCTTGTAGGTCTTCACAGAACAATTTTACGTCAGCTTTTTCAGTAGTACTGGTCGGGGCACAGACTTTCATTACCATGATATTGAATGGTTTGCCTTGGAAACAAAAAGACATCATTCCCTCATTTTTTAGATTGCATCCAAGCACTGCATTTTGGACTCTTTTTTTTGACTATGATGGCTACTCCATTTCTTGCAAGGGAAATCTTGCCCAGAGTGGTAGATATAATGGTCATCTGAGTTAAATTCATCCATTCCAGTCCATTTTATTTGCTGATTTGCTATTTGCTGATTGCTTCACTCTTGCCATCTCCTGTTTCACCACAACCAATTTGCCTTGATTCATGCACCTAACATTCCAGGTTCCTATGCAGGATTGCTGTTTACAGTATTCTACCATGCTTTCATTACCACTCACATCCACAACTGGCTGTTTTATTTGCTTTGGCTCTGTCTCTTCATTCTTTCTGGAGTGATTTCTCCACTGATCTCCAGGAACATATGGGGCACCTACCGACCTGAGGAGCTCATCTTTCCGTGTCCTATCTTTTTGCCTTCCATACTGTTCATGGGGTTCTCAAGACAAGAATAATGAAGTGGCTTGCCATTTCCTTCTCCTGCGGCCCACGGTTTTTCAGAACTCTCCACCATGACCCATCCCTCTTGGGCAGCTCTACACGGCACGGCTGATAGTTTCATTGAGTTAGACAAGCTGTGGTCCATATGATTAGACCACTCCTTACCTTGAACATGGGGTATCTCGTCACAACCACCACTCCTGACCTTGGGCTTGGGGTATCTCCTCATGATCCCCACTCCTGATCTTGGACGTGAGGTATCTCCTCTCAAGTGCTCACTGCTCAAGCACGTCACAGGCACTGCTTGCTGCTGATGCTGTATGGTGGAAATAAAACTGAAATTTCTGGGATAAACATGCTGATTATAGAATACATTTAATCCAGCTTTCTTCAAAATACTAATGACATCAATTCTTCACATTTGTTTCACACTTTAGTTCATATCAGGTTTTTGTTTGTAGTCTTTTCAGTGCTGCTTTCTAATAACCAATTTTACTGGGTTTTCAATAAATCCTCTGGCCTCCTTCTTCAGCAGCTCTGGTCTGACCTCTGGCTCTGGGACTGACGTAGGGCCCTCAGCTCCTTGGAGCAAGATTAACCCAGCCTGTTGGCCCCACTTTCCAGATTTGTAACAAGTCGTTAAGAGCACTCCATCCCTCCCACACACCTGCAAGCAGTCAGCTGTTTCTAGAGCTCAACAAGTACCACAGTCTAGACCCCAGAGCTCCTGGCAAATGTGGGGCAGGACAGACAGAGGGCAGGCAGACGGGTGTTTGTCAGTGTCCACGGCCAGGCCTGGGAGCCATAGTTCCTGCCCAGACCTCGTGTAACCCCAATGTTTTCTGCCTTTCATCCTCTCCTGGCCAGCCTTTCCATCCCCATGTCCTCAGAGGTCTCAGCCCATGTGCTGTTTCCCCAGAACTGGCTTTTTTTTTTTTTTGGGACTGGAACATCCCAAGGACAGAGGAGCCTGGTGGGCCACAGTCCATATATTCACAAAGAGTCTAACATGACTTAGCCAGGAAACAACAACAATGCATAGATGAGAAAGCAAAGGAAGGTTAAAAAAAGAAAAGAACACAAAGCAATGAAAAATCATGTTACTGTCATTAGAAGGTAATTGAGGGCCTGCCATCACTGTAAGAAAGTTTCAGATGAACACACAATTGGAAACTGTGCTGTGTTCCTATATCCTACCACACACATTCCTGCTATAATCTGACAGCAAAGACTTGTCAAATAACAGTAATTATCATGATAATCAGGCTCTGCTATTCATCACTATACTCTGCATTTTTAACACATATTCGTTTAATATTTAATCAGTGCCAGCAGACATTTTCTAAGGGCTTCCATTGGGGCTCAGACAGCAAAGAATCTGCCTGCAATGCAAGGGACCTGGCTTTCATCTTTTGGTGGGGAAAATCCCCTGGGGAAGGAAGTGACTGATGGCAAACGACTTCAGGACTTTTGATTACAAGAGAACTCCTGGCCCCATAGAATATTAATAGGGGAGTGCTTTTCCAAAAGCCTCCATCTCAAACCTAAGACTAAGTCACACCCCAAAGCCAGCAAGCTGTAGTGCCAAACACCCCTCATCTATCCTTCAGCCAGATAGGTGCACAGCCTAGCACATCAGCAGACAGGCTGCTCAAAGCCATACTGAACCCATACATTCCAAACCACACTAGTGGACTCAGCCACTGACTTTCAGAAAGACACAATCTAGCTCCACCTACCAAAACATACACACAATTTCCCCCAACCAGGAAACCATCACATGGCATTGGTTCAATCCTACTCAGGAGAGGTAGACTCTATAGTTAAGAGGAACGACAGCCTTTCAACCAAAAAAGGGATCACAAACACAGTAAATTAAATGAAACAAAATGACAGAGAAACATCCAGCAGATGAAGGAACATGGCTAAAACCCAAAGGATTGAACAACAGAAATTAACAAATGAGACCTAGGTAACTTAAAAGCTCCAGGTATATGCCTCCTCCCTGCCTGATCATAAAGAAGCTCTCCCACCCACCAGTCAATCACAGCTTAACTTTTGTCACTTAGGAATACATAGATTGTCCCTGGCCCAATCCATTCATGCCAGGTCAGCAAACAGACCACCACAGCTTCATCCATGCCAGGTCACTGCAGAGACCACCCCACATCCATCAATGCCAGGTCAGCAGACAACCACCCCATATATATCAATGCCAGGTCAGTGCACAGAGCAACCCATCTCCATCCATGCAAGGTCAGTACACAGACCTCCCCACCTCCATTCTTGCCAGGTCATCACACAGTCCACTTCCGCTCCATGTGCCAAGTCAGCACAGAGACTGTCCCCATCCCTTCCATGCCAGTGCACAGACCACCCAAGCTCCATCCATGCTACATCAACTCAGACCACCCCAGCTCCATCCATGGCAGGTCAGCACACAGACCACCCCAGCTCCATCCATTCCAGGTCGGTCCACACACCACCCCTCCTCCAGATTTCCCAACCTGGGGATTTGGCAAATGGACTGAGAATCGCGAAGGAGTTAGACATTGGAAGTCATTGAGATTTGATTATAGAACTTCCACAGGACTAGGGAAAGAGACTCATGGAGGGCACAAACAAAACCTTATGCACACCAGGGCCCAGGAGATAGGAGCAGTGACCCAACAAGTGACTGACACAGACTAGCCTGTGAGTGCCCAGGGGCCTCTGGCATAGGTGCGGGTCAGTCATGGCCTCCTGCAGTGTGAGAGGCACTGGGAACTTTTGAAGGAGGTCAACATTGTCTTCATTACCTCCACCATAGTTTTGTCTCAGGTAAAACAACAGGGAGGACCACAGTCCCGCCCATCAACAGAAAGCTGTGCTGATGGGCATTTAATATTTATAAGGTCTAAGCATTTCTAAGTGAAGAACAACTGATCTCCTGGAGTCTCCTAGGTGTGGTCATCAAAAAAGTAGAACTGGGTAGACCGTCACAAAGCCAATTATAACAGGTACCTTTAACACACACTTAAAATATATCAGATGAAAAGATGTCAAAATTGCTAAGTAATAGGGAAGGGTGTTCGGTATCACCTCACAGCAATCAGAGTAGTGATTTTCAAGCACTCTACAAAGGCTAAATCTGCCCGATGCCATGAAGAAAAGGCAACAATCCACCTCCATTGCCAAAATGAAAATAGGAGACAGCCACTATGGAGGAGAGCATGGACATGTATCAATAATGAAAACAAAAATGAAATGAGAATATCCCTCAAGCAATACACAAATATAAACTTCAAAGAAGATAAAGATCTAAATGTCAAACGGATACTATGCAATTTTGAGGACAATATGGGGGAACATGCTGCAACATCAGTTCCACCAAGTGTGCCCAGAATAATGAAAGATGAACCAAAACTAAAAAAAAAACAGGGTGGAATGAACCTTAAAAGTGTTTGTACAGCAATGGAACCCTAAATTAAAGAGAAAGACAGTCTTCAGAATGGGAGAAAAAATATTTGCAAATCCAATAAAGTTCCAGACAAGGAGCTTGCACCATTTACGTTAGGCCACTGGCGTCCGTCTGAATATCGGAGAGTGCCCCGCCTTGGGCTCTCTCTCTTATGGATCTTAGAAGCCAGGACAAGTAAGTAGACATGGTGAGCCTCCATGCCCCAGAGGGGAATTCAGCCTGAAATTACAGTAAAGAGGAGACACGGGGGAAACCAGTCCAGTGACTGGCTCCAGCCAGTATTGTTCAGAAGGCTTTTTATACTTTTGATAGTACATGGAGATCAATGGGTAACACAAAATTATGCAGCGTTAGCAGCCTAAACTCTTATCAAAACTAGGCTTTTCTCTCTGCATACCTAGTTGTATACACAAGTCTTAGGTGATTTACATCATCTTACGGCCAAAAGGGCCAATTAAAATTTTACAGCCTTATTTTCTGATAAGGGTTTGTCAAACAGAAGACTTATTTGTGTTGATCTTCCCAAAGTCTGGTGCCACTCTCAGAAAGCACTAAATAAAGTTACATTCTTACATAGCAAAGATACAGCAATTTATAACTGTAAAAGGAGTACAGTGATTTATAACAAAAGAAATTAACTCAAAAGTCTACTGTTGCTAACATGAAAACTACTATATACCTTTTTCCATATCCTGATTGCATTGATTAATATCCTCCCAGGTGCCTAAAAGATAAAGAATATGGAGGCCTGGCAGCAATCATTGAGTCAACAGTGAAATCCATCACCAATATGATTTTTAGCTCTGTAGAAAAGGCTCTGTATCTTTATGATTTTAAGCTTTGTGCTTCTCACGGTTGGGGAGATGCAAGCAATTCACAAGCTGTAAAAAGTCCAGGGAAACCTGTTAGGCAAGCTAGAGAGTTATCAGAGGGGGTTTGAACTGAAACATCCCTTTTAAATGCAGAGGACTAAAGCCCTGAGTTAACTTTTTCCAGAGAGTGTCAGAAGAGTGGAAAAATACAATACAATAAGGCAGAAAGATTCTTATTTTTTGGGGTACATGCTCAGGAAATACCAGGGGGAAACCCTGAAGCTTGACTTGCCTTGCCTATCAGGCCTCTGACGCATGATGTTGTCATAGGTGGGATTCCTCACTCTGGCTCTCAGCAGGGGGAGACCATGTGTGTTGGAGACCACATGGGTGGCTGACCATTTGGGTGGGTGACCATTTGGGTGGGTGACCTGTTTGAGTTGCTGACTGCAGGGTGGGTTACCATGTGAGTTGCTGACCCAGTGAGTGGGTGACCACATAGGTGGGTGACGGTGTGAATGGGTAATTATGTGGACAGATGAGAGCATGACCTCGCAGGTTACTGAGCCTATGGGTGGGTGCACATGGGGGTTGGTGGCCAGTGGAGGGATCACTGCATGGGGTAGTGAACCCGTGGTGGGTGACCATGTGAGTTAGTGACCACACGGTTTGGTTGGCCACATGACTCCGTGGGTTAGTGACCACACATGTGGGCGGCTGACCCCACAGCCGGCACCGTGAACAGCAGCTTCTCTCTTGTCCCAGGCAGGATATTGGCAGCCGGCATCAACCTCACAGAGAACCTGGAGTTTGTCTGCATCCACCCAGCCTGGTCCCTGCAGAAGCTGATTCAGTGGGGGCTCTCCAATCTTTGTGCATAGGTGCAAGGCCAGTGCCCGGGGTCGTCCACTGGCCATACCAATACCATCGCAGGTGACTTCATCTGGGCCAACGGATTTGTTGGCGATGTCATCAGGTTGAACTGGAAGTTGCTTTGGGGCTGATGAATGGCTCGTGTGTGGAGCTGGGCATCACAGAGGCTGTATCTCAGTAACGTCCTGTGATGTTGCTGACCTGAACACAAGCCGTCTCTTAGCTGCTGATTGGCACATTGAGGAGCTGAGCATTGTGAGGGCTATTCTCAGCCCTGTCTTGTGGGGCTCGTCATCCATCCGTGCATCCACTGAATGTGGGTGACTGCCAAGGTGGGGCCCAGTGGCAGGGTCCATGGTCTCCTTGGTCCTCCATGTGTCTCCTGGGCGAATGCAGAGTGTGAGGCGATGATTAAAGGTGAGTGCATGATTTGTATAATCACATCCTCAGGGAGACACAGCTGGTTCTCACGTCTGTGGCTTCCCCATGGGAGAGGCTGGAGTGCCCGCTCCTCCTGGGCACTGAGATTAGCAGACAGTGACCCCCAGCTGTGGAGGGAAGGAGGCACTATGACATAGTGTCCATAGGAGGGGACTGAGCTCATAGTGGTCCCACTGAGGAATCCTTTTCATTAGATAAGGGGCTTCCCTGGTGGCTCACTTAAGAAGGCCTTCCTATGTCTCCTTGCTAGTCTTTGGGACTCTGCATTCAGGTGGCTATATCTTTCTGTGTCTCCTTTGCCTTTCTCTTCTCTTCTCATCTATTTGTAAGGCCTCCTCAGACAACCACTTTGCCTTTTTGCATTTATTTTTCTTGTGGATGGTTTTGATCACCACCTCTTGTACAATGATAGGAACCTCCATCCATAGGTCTTTTGGTACTCGGTGTGCCAGATCGAACCTTTGAATCTATTTGTGACTTCCAATGTATACTCACAAGGGATTTGAAATAGCAAAAAAAAAAAAAAAAAAAAAAGAGGAAAACAATACAATGGGAAAGAATAGAGATGTCTTCAAGAAAATGAGAAATTGCAAGGGAACATTTCATGGAAAGATAGGCACAATATAAGACAGAAACATTATGGGCCTAACTAAAGCAGAAGATATTAAGAAGAGGTAGCAAGAATACACAGAACTGTTAAAATCTTAATAATCTGGATAACCATGATGGTGTGATCACTCACCTAGAGCCAGACATCCTGGAGTTCAGACATGAGGGCCTTAAGAAGCAGCAGTATGAGCAAAGATAGTGGAGGTGATTAAATTCTAGCCGAGCTCTTTCAAATCCTAAATGGTGGTACTGTTAAAGTGCTGCACTCAATATGCCAGCCACTTTGGAAAACTTGGCAGTGGCCACAGGACTGGAAAAGGTCAGTTTTCATTTCAATCCCAAAGAAGGACAATGCCAGACAATGTTCAAACTACCACAGAATTGTACTCATTTCACATGCTAGCAAGGTAATTCTCAAAATACTTCAAGCTAGGCTTCAAGAGTGTGTGACTCGAAAACTTCACAGTCCACACATTCAAACAGTTGATTCTAAATGCACAGTGATGCCACAAATATGGTCAAGGAAAAGCCTCACTATGTGATTTTATTCATGTGTAAATCAGTGAAACAAAGCAGTCACTGCAAGGTACAAACATTTTTTAGCTTGAAAAGACAAAAATCGTCTTATATTTGAGCATAAAATAACTTTCTGAATATTGAAAATTGCTTTTAAATTAATTTCATTCTTAAATGTCACTTATTTTGAAACTATGGATAAAAGAAAATAAATCTACTTTAACTGGGGCGGCTTAAGCTGTATCTTTTGCAGATTTTCTTTTAATTCCCTTACACTTTTATAGTAATAAATAGATAGACAAAGTTTGGAGTAGACACACTCTCCCTGCCATGTGACCTATCGCTGTTAACTTACAGAGATGAGGTTGGCAGGTGAGTTTGGAGGCCTCTTTAGGGGAATTATAAATGCTTCATTTCTCCCACCAAAACACCTGAATTGCTCCCCATCCTCCACTAGAGGTGTCAGGAGGGCGCTTTGTTATGTCAAGGCTCACTCAGGGCCACCATTGGCAAGGAAAGAAACTTGCTGACCTCATTAAGCATGAGGATGTGTCTCTCTGGGGAGGGTCATATATAGGGGTACTCAGGGACTCTGGAGTAGACAACTGAGAGGCCTCAAAATGACTAAGCTGACTGGGAAGCCACAAGGCTCCAGAGTAGTTATGATACACCTGCCTCCTCTTACCCGGGACAAAAGGATGAAGACCTCCTCTCAATTGAGGTCCAAAAAAAAAAAAAAAAAAAAANAAGTCAAGGTGAGCTGAACCTACCCAAACTCCTCTTGCCCATTGACCCATCCCAGAAGACCCCCTTCCCTTTCCTTGCCTGGCACATAACCCTTCTCTGCCCACACCCCTTCTCCTGAAGCTATTGTTCCCATCCACCTTCACCCTCTTCCCCAAACCAATGCCATTCTCTACCCCTCTCTTGTTTTCTCCAGGTTGCCAGGGTAACTGTGAGAGTGAATAATCATCTTCAGGTAAAGCTGACCAAGAAAATTTCTCAGAAACAGCCCACCACAAGGAAACTTAAAAAAAAAATCAGAGGCTCAAAGCTCTGCAGCCAGTGTTCCAAGGTGAATGAAGAGGTGAATCAGAACAGAAAAGAGGAGGTCTTGAGAGTGTGGAGACCCCTGTCATTGCAGCAGGAATGGTGGGCAGCCAGTGACCTCAGAGCATGGCTCGAGACCTCAGAAATCTTTGTGGGGTCTTGCCACTGAGTACTGGCCACCTGAGTATTGGCACCTCGAATCCTCGGGCTCACACTGAAGATGCCTCAGGTTCTCCGTGAGCAGTAGGATCCAGGAAGCATGATCCCTACAAAGGTGATTAATTCAGCCTGCCTCTGTGAGAATCACCTGGGTCTCGCATGCTGTAAACAGAAATTCTGTGAATGAGCCTAGGACACATGAATTCCCCAAGCCTCCAGTCTCAGCCTGTCACCTGCTACCCACATGACCTGAATCCAGACTCTGCATCTAGGTTGCATAAACCCTCTCCTCTCCCAGCTTCCCCACCTGAGAGAGGAGAGGGTCCTGGCATCTATTCGGATCTACCTTCAGGCCTCATGCATGATCCCATCACAAGCTCTGTGTTATGTCAATTATGTCTCATGAGAGGACCTACTCATCTGCTGGCCACACGGGGGAGGTCACCATAGGACTGACCAGGCCTTGAGCCCTCCCTGGGCAACTAAGAACCCCAACATCACTCATCCATTCTGGGGATGCCAAACAGCACCTCCCTCAGCAACCCTGTTTCATCCCAGAGAATTGTGTTTCAGCAACCAGTTGAGCAAGTTCAGGCTTGTGGTGACTAGCCTGAGGCTGGGAGTGCTGCATCCATCCTCACAGAAGCAGTGGATCAGAGAGGACGTCTCAGGCACAGAAGTCGTTAAGGAGTACAACTTTGGCATTGCTGGGCCTCTGCATCTCGGTACTCCCGCTTGCCCAGCTGCCACACTGACATCCCCAGCCCCTGCCATACTATCCAATGAGCTCATCCCACTGGGTTCTCCATAGTCCTCTGGGACCCTTGTTCTCACCCCACAAGGGAGGATTTGTTTCTGACCATTCCTGATGTATGCCTATCTAGTGTGTCCTGAGGAGTGGCATGTCACTGGCCTGAAACTACAGGATGTATTTCTATGGGAGAAGAGGAAGAGGGCTTGGTGTTTCTCTGTGTGAGTGTAGAGATGGAAACTTAGCTGGGGAGCCATGTCATGTGTGGGGTGGCAGTGCCATTTTTGAAAAAGCCTAGAAAGAAGGTATCTCTTAAGAAGAATGGAATATTGACATTTGCAGCAACATGGAAGGTATACTATTAAGTAAAGTAACACAGACAGACAAATATTGTATGACATAACTTATAGAATCTAAAAATACCACAAAGTAGAGAATATAACAAAAATGGAGGCTCATAGATATAGAGAACAATCTACTGGTTAACAGCAGGGAGGGGAAGAGGCAGGGTCAATGCAGAGGTGGGGGAGTGGGAGGTACATCGTGTCAGGTGAAAGATGAGCTCAAGGATGTACTGTACAACATGAGAAATAGAGCCAGTACTCTGTAATAACTATAAATGGAAAGCAAACTTTAACAATTGTATAATAAGAAAGAAAAGGAAAGAAAGAGCGGGGAAGAAGGAGGGAAGAAAGGAAGAAAAACGATGGTATTTTTGGAGGTCACAAAGCCAACGTTGATTAGGCCCTTTTTAGCAAAGGAATTTAGTTTATATTTTAAGTTGTATTTATTTTAATTGGAGGCTAATTACTTTACAATGCTGTAGTGGTTTTTGCCATACTTGACAGGAATCCGCCACAGGTGTACATGTGTTCCCCATCCTGAAACCCCCTCCCACCTCCCTCCTCATCCCATCCCTCTGGCTCATCCCAGTGCACCATCCCTGAGCACCGTGTTTCATCCATCCATCCTGGACTGGTGATCTGTTTCACATATGATAATATACATGTTTCAATGCTATTCTCTCAGATCATCACACCCTCTCCCTCTTCCACAGAGTCCAAAAGACTGTTCTGTACATCTGTGTCTGTTTTGCGGTCTCACATATAGGGTCATCATTACCTCTTACTAAATTCCATAAATATGTGTTAATATACTTTATTGGTGTTTTTCTTTCTGACTTATTTCACTCTGTATAATAGGCTCCAGTTTCATCCACCTCATTTGAACTAATTCAAGCGTATTATTTTTAATGGCTGAGTAATATTCCATTGTGTATATGTGCCACTGCTTTCTTATCCATTCGTCTGCTGATGGACATCTAGGTTGCTTCCATGTCCTGGCTATTGTAAACAGTGCTATGATGGTCATTCGGGTACACATGTCTCTTTCAAGTCTGTTTTCCTCGGTGTGTATGCCAAGCAGTGGGATTGCTGGGTCATATGGCAGTTCTAGTTCCAGGTTTTTAAGGAATCTCCACACTGTTCCCCATAGTGGCTGCACTAGTTTGCATTCCCACCAACAGTGTAAGATGGTTCCCTTTTCTCCACACCTTCTCCAGCATTTATTTATTGAGATTTTTGGATAGCAGTCATCCTGACCATCATGAGATGGTTGAAATATTTTGAAGATAGCTAACAAAAGATGCATTTACCTAATTTACACAAAGCTCAAAAGTTAAGAAAAGATGAAAAATCCAATAGAAAACAAACATGATGGAAACAAAGGAAACAAAAAAATACAAATTACTCAGAAGAAAAATACAAAAAAAATTACAAAAAAGAAGAAAAGTTTAATTGATGGTAAAAGAAATGCAAATCAAAACAATAATGGAATACAATTTCTCACCATGGAAATTGCCAAAAGTTCAATGAAAGCATTGAATGATACCAAATGTTTCCTCCAAATTGAAGATGAGAGGTTGGAAAATGAGTGCTCATGTGTTGCTGTGAAAGCATAAAGTGATGCAGCTTTATGAAGGACAATTTGACTGTTTCTAGTAACTTTATCAATGCATGGAGCCAATTAGCAAGACCTTGTTTGGAATTTACATGGCAGAAGTGTTTATGCAATTTCACAAATATTATATATATATATATATGTTCACTGCAATACTTCTTCTCACCATCCTAGAAAATCTCTTGGGCCCCTTCATCACACTACCCTTCCCCATGCAACCCCTGTTCTCAGTTCTATCAGTAAACATTAGCTTTGCCTCATCTAGAACTTTCTATAAATGGAGCCAACAGTATGTGCACGTGTAATTGCTTTACAGTGTTGTGTTACTGCTGTACAGCAAAGTGAATAAGTTGCATGTATGGGTGTATTTCTATATATATGTATGCATCATCCTTCTTCAGTTTCCTTCTCATTTAGGTCACTACATGGCACTGAGGAGAGTTACCTCTGCTAGACAGATAGTTCTCACTAGTTCAGTTCAGTTCAGTCGCTCAGTCGTGTCCAACTCTTTGAGACCCCATGAATCGCAGCATGCCAGGCCTCCCTGTCCATCACCAAATCCCGGAATTCATTCAGACTCATGTTCGAGTCTCTGATGCCATCCAGCCATCTCATCCTCTGTCGTCCCCTTCTCCTCTTGCCCCCAACCCTTCCCAGCATCAGAGTCTTTTCCAATGAGTCAACTCTTCACATGAGGTGGCAAAAGTACTGGAGTTTCAGCTTTAGCATCATTCCTTCCAAAGAAATCCCAGGGTTGATCTCCTTCAGAATGGACTGGTTGGATCGCCTTGCAGTCCAAGGGACTCTCAAGAGTCTTCTCGAACACCACAGTTGAAATGCATCAATTCTTCGGTGCTCAGGCTTCTTCACAGTCCAACTCTCACATCCATACAGGACCACAGGAAAAACTATAGCCTTGACTAGACAGACCTTAGTCGGCAAAGTAATGTCTCTGCTTTTGAATTTAATATTTAAGAAGGTCATAGCTTTTCTTCCAAGGAGTAAGCATCTTCTAATTTGATGGCTGCAGTCACCATCTGCAGTGACTTTGAAGCCCCCCAAAAATAAAGTCTGACACTGTTTCCAATGTTTCCCCATCTATTTGCCATGAAGTGATGGAACCGGATGCCATGATATTCATTTTCTGAATGTTGAGCTTTAAGCCAACTTTTTCACTCTCCTCTTTCACTTTCATCAAAAGGCTTTTTAGTTCCTCTTCACTTTCTGCCATAAGGGTGGTGTCATCTGCATATCTGAAGTTCCTGATATTTTTCCCGGCAATCTTGATTCCAGCTTGTGTTTCTTCCAGTCCAGGATTTCTCATGATGTACTCTGCATATAAGTTAAATAAACAGGGTGACAATATACAGCCTTGATGTACTCCTTTTCCTATTTGGAACCAGTCTGTTGTTCCATGTCCAGTTCTGACTGTTGCTTCCTGTCCTGCATACAGATTTCTCAAGAGGCAGGTCAGGTGGCCTGGTATTCCCATCTCTTTCAGAATTTTCCACCGTTTATTGTGATCCACACAGTCAAAGACTTTGGCATAGTTAATAAAGCAGAAATAGATGTTTTTCTGGAACTCTCTTGCTCTTTTCCTGATCCAGCAGATGTTGGCAGTTAGATCTCTGGTTCCTCTGCCTTTTCTAAAACCAGCTTGAACATCAGGGAGTTCATGGTTCACATACTGCTGAAACCTGTCTTGGAGAATTTTGAACACTACTTTACTAGCATGTGAGGTGAGTGCAATTGTGCGGTAGTTCGAGCACTCTTTGGCATTGTCTTTCTTTGGAATTGGAATGAAAAATGACCTTTTGAAGTCCTGTGGCCACTGCTGAGTTTTCCAAATTTGCTGGCATAATGAGTTCAGCACTTTCACAGCATCAACTTTCAGGATTTGAAACAGCTCCACTGGAATTCCATCACCTGCACTAGCTTTTTTCATAGTGATGCTTTCTAAGGCCCACTTGACTTCACATTCCAAGATGTCTGGCTCTAGATTAGTGATCACATCGTCATGATTATCTGGGTCGTGAAGATCTTTTTTGTGCAGTTGTTCCATGTATTATTGCCACCTCTTCTTAATATCTTCTGCTTCACTTATGTCCATACCATTTCTGTCCTTTATTGAGCCAGTCTTTGCATGAATTGTTCCCTTGGTGTATCTAATTTTCTTGAAGTGATCTCTAGTCTTTCCCAGTCTGTTGTTTTCCTCTATTTCTTTGCATTGATCACTTAAGAAGGCTTTCTTGTCTCTTCTTGCTCTTCTTTGCAACTCTGCATTCAGATGCTCATATTTTTCCTTTTCTCCTTTGCTTTTCGCCTCTCTTCTTTTCACAGCTATTTGTAAGGCATCCCCAGACAGCCATTTTGCTTTTTTTCATTTATTTTCCATGGGGATGGTCTCAATCCCTGTCTGCTGTTCAATGTCATGAACCTCATTCCATAGTTCATCAGGCACTCTATCTATCAGATCTAGGCCCTTAAATCTACTTCTCACTTCCACTGTATAATCATAAGGCATTTGATTTAGGTCATACCTGAATGGTCTAGCGGTTTTCCCTACTTTCTTCAATTTGAGTCTAAATTTGGTAATAAGGAGTTCATGATCTGAGCCACAGCCAGCTCCTGGTCTTGTTTTGGTCGACTGTATAGAGCTTCTCCATCTTTGGTTGCAAAGAATATAATCAATCTGATTTCGGTGTTGACCATCTGGTGATGTCCATGTGTAGAGTCTTCTCTTGTGTTGTTGAAAGAGGGTGTTTGCTATGACCAGTGTATTTTCTTGGCAAAACTCTATTAGTCTTTGCCTTCTTCATTCTGCATTCCAAGGACAAATTTGCCTGTTACTTCAGGTGTTTCTTGACTTCCTCCTTTTGCATTCCAGTCCCCTATAATGAAAAGGACATCTTTTTTGGGTGTTACTTCTAAAAGGTTTTGTAGGTCTTCATAAAACCGTTCAACTTCAGCTTCTTCAGCATTACTGGTTGGGGCCTAGACTTGGATAACTATGATATTAAATGGTTTCCCTTGGAGATGAACAGAGATCATTCTGTCGTTTTTGAGATTGCATCCATGTACTGCATTTCGGACATTTTTGTTGACCATGATGACTACTCCATTTCTTCTGAGGGATTCCTGCCCACAGTAGTAGATATAATGGTCATCTGAGTTAAATTCACCCATTCCAATCCATTTTATTTATTTATTTTTTTTATAATTAAATTTATTTATTTTTTTAATTACAATACTATATTTGTCTTGCCACACACTGACACGAATCAGCCACAGGTGAACACAATCGCCCAATGCCGAAGCCCCCTCCCATCCCCCATCCCACATCCTCTACCTGAATCATCCCGTGCATCAGCCCCATGCATCCTGCATCCTACACCAAACATAGATTAGTTTGCTGATTCCTAGAATGTTGACATTCACCCTTGCCATCTCTTGTTTGACCACTTTCAATTTGCCTTGATTCATGGACCTGACATTCCAGGTTCCTATTCAATGTTGCTCTTTACAGCATTGGATCTTGCTTCTATCACCAGTCACATGCACGACTGGGTATTGTTTTTGTTTTGGCTCCATCTCTTCATTCTTTCTGGAGTTATTTCTCCACTCATCTCCAGTAGCATATTGGGCACCTAATGACCTGTGGAGTTCCTTTTTTGGTAACCTATCAGTTTACCTTTTTATACTGTTCATGGGGTTCTCAAAGCAAGAATACTGACAAACACTTCAATACAATCTAATTATCATGCAGGAATTTTAGGCAAGATAATAAAAACTAAATAATGGTGAAATGTGAGAGAGAACAGAGTGAAAGCCTGAATACTGTGGCAGTGAGACAAGGTTTGGAACAGACAGATTCTCCCTCCATATGACCCTTCAAGGTAGACTTAGAGAGCTGAAGACGGCGGGTGAATTTGGAGGGCTCTTAAAGGCCACTAAAAATTCCTCGTTTCTCCCACCACGTCTTCTGAGTTATTCCCCATCTTCTGCTAAATGTGACAGAATAGGGCTCTGTGATGTCAAGGCCCACCTAAGGCCACTATTCGCTGAGGAAGTGACTTGCTGACCTCATAAAGCATAAGGGTATGGCCTCCTGTTAAGTGGTATACATAGTGGTGCTCAGGGTGTCTGCAGCAGACCACTGCAAGTCTTGTAAATGACTAAGGTGACTGGGAAGCCTAAAGTCTCTAGAGCAGTTATGCAAAAGCTGACTCTAGATAATGAGGAGGAAAATATAAAGACCTCCTGTCAACTGAGGGGCAAAAGAAGTGTCAAAGTGAGATGAACCCACCCAACCTCTTCTTGCCCATTGACACCACCCCATACATACCTCCTGTCTGCCCACACCCCTTCTCCTGAAGCCACTGTTCCCATCCACCTTCACCCTGTTCCCCAAACCAGTGCCATTCTGTGCTCCCTCTCTTGTTTTTTCCAGGTGACCAGGTTAGCCATGAAGTTGAATAAGCCATCTCGTCCTGAGCTTATTTTTTATTTGTTGGAAGATTTTTGATTAAAGTTTTGCTTTCCATGCTAGCGATGGGTCCGTTAAGATTATCTACTTCCTCGTTGTACAGTTTTGGAAGGTTATACTTTTCTAAGTATTCGTCCATTTCTTCCAAGCTGTCTATTTGATTGTGATATAGCTGCTGATAGTAGTCTCTTATGATCCTGTGTATTTCTGAGTTGTCTGTTGTGATTTCTCCATTTTCATTTCTAATTTTGTTGATTTGATTCCTCTCTTTTTGTTTCTTGATGAGACTGGCTAATGGTTTGTCTATTTCTTTTCTTTTTTTCTTAATCTTCTCAAAGAATCAACTTTTATTTTGCTGATTTTTGCTATGGTCTCCTTTTCTTTTTTCCTTTATTTCTGCCCTAATTTTTATAATTTCTTTCCTTCTACTAACCCCAAGGTCTTCATTTCTTCTTTTTCTCTTTACTTTCAGTGTACAGTTAGGTTATTACTAGATGTTTCTCTTGTTTCTAGAGGTAAGCATGTATTTATGAAACTTGCTCTTAGCACTGCTTTTCTAAATCCTGTAAGTTTTTGAATGTCATGTTTTCATTATCATTTGTTTCCATGCATATTTTGATTTCTTTCCTGATATCTTCTGTTATTTGTTTGTTATTCAGAAGTGTGTTGTTTAACTTCCGTATGTTCCTATTTTTAATATTTTTTTCCTGTAGTTGACATCTAACATTACCACATTGTGATCAGAAAAGATGCTTGAAAATATTTCGCTTTTTAAAATTTTTTTACCAATGCTAAATTTATGGCCCAGGACATGATCCATCCTGGATAATGTTCTATGTGCACTTGAGAAAAAGGTGAAATTCATTATTTTGGAGTGAACTGTCCTGTAGATATCAATTAGGTTCTACTGGTCCATTGTATCATGTAAAGTTTGTGTTTCCTTGCTAATTTTTTGCTTGGTTGATCTATCCATATGTGTGAGTGGGATATTAAAGTTTCCCACTATTATTGTATTACTGTTAATTTTCTGTTTCAAACATGTTAGCATTTGCCCTATGTATTGAGGTGCTTCTATGTTGGGTGCATATATATATATATAATTGTTATATTTTCCTGTTGGATTGATTATTTGATCATTATGTAGTGGGCTTCTTTTTCTCATTTCATGGCCTTTATTTCAGTCTATTTTATCTGATATGAGTATTGTTATTCCTGCTTTCTTTTGGTCTCCATTTCCATGAAATACCTTTTTTCAGCTCTTCACTTTCACTCCATATGTGTCCCTTGGTTTGAGGTGAGTCTCTTATAGACAACATTTATAGGGTTCTGTTTTTGTAACCATTTTGCAATACTTCCTTTGTCAGCTATATATCCATTTGTCCATCCCTCCTTCCAATCAACAGTCCATCTTTTTTCCTTGTTGTCTTTTGTGGTAAATTGCAAACATCCGTGTGTGTCTCCTTAAGTATTTCAGCAAGTCTGCCATTAAGTGGTGAGCTGTGTTTGTTTACAGAAATTTTCTTTGGATATTAACTTTAGATACAATGAAATAGAGCAATCTTTTCTTTCCCCAGTCATCTTACTTTTTAATTGAATTATATTTGATTTACAATGTTGTATGAATGTCTGCTTTACAGCAAGTGATTCAGTTTTGTACATATATGTGTATATATACACGGTATGTGTATATGTCTCTCTCTACGTATACACACATTATTTTATTTAATTTTTGTTTGTTTTTGGCTACACTGTGCAGCACGGAGGATTAGATCTGTTACCAAGATTTCAACCTGTATCCACTCTAGGGGCAGTGTGGAATCTTAACTGCTGGACTACCAGGGAACTCCTATATATATTTTTTCCTTTATTATTTATCATAGGATACTGAATATATTTCTCTGTACTTTACAGTAGGAACTTGTCAATCCAGTCCATAGACTCTAGTTTATATATCTTAACCCCAGTTTTACTCCATTGATCCCCCAATTCTCTCAGCCTTGGAAACCACAAGTCTGTTCTCTATGTACCTGAGTGTTTTTCTGTTTCACACATGTGTTCATTTGTGTTATATCTTAGATTCCACATTTAGGTGATATTGTTTAGTATTTGTCTTTTCTCTGTGCGCTTCCCTTCACTCAGTATGATCATCTCTCGGTCCATGCATGTCGACACAAATGGCCTTATTGTTGTAGATGTATATATTCTTGTATACTTTTAACCATACATAGAGGTATTCATCTGTGGTTATTTTCCCCTATGTATTATTGAAATCTGTGTTGTACACCATTCTTGGGAAAGGACATCAATTTTGAGTCTGTATTAGGATTTAATATGTATATGTCAGTCACTTCAATTCAATTGCTCAGTCGTGTCTGACTCTGTGGGATCCCATGGACTGTTACTTGCCCTGCTTCCCTGTCAGTCACTAACTCCTGGAGCTTGTGTCTCCTCCCTTCTCAGTCTGATTGTATTTCGTATTTCTTGTTTGACAAAGCTGATCTACAGAGTTACCTTTGTTGAATCTGTATTGATTCTTGCTCCCTTACACAGATCTATAGAGGTATTAGGCAGTGTTTCTTTCCTCTGACCTGCTCTCAGAAAGTGTGCAGTACATCACTCTTGCTATGTCCATCCCTGTAGATTGTGTATTTGACAGGTGTTTGTGGGAAGCCATGAATGTCAGCCTTCCAATGTAAGCCTTCCTCTCACCCATCCCATTTGCTAAGCATCAGGGAGTTTCCAGCACTGGGTGTCCATTTTGCCTTGCTTAGGGCACTGACTGCCAACAATACTGTCAATTACATTTGAAAGGTAAATCTTATGACCTATCTCTAATCTGCCCTTCTTCACAGACTCAAATTATCACCACACTTATCTGTTCCTCTGACAATGACATTATTTCCTTGTTTCAATTCCTGAATCATATTCCATCATGAACCCGTATCACATTCTTTGATGTCACATTCATCTCTCCATCCTTGAGTACTTTCTTCAATTTCAACCCTGGGTATTGTGAATGCTGCTGCAGTGCATGTTTTCTTGCATGCAGTTTTCAAAATCTGTGTATTTCTGAAGATTCCAAGGAGCAGAGAGACCATGCCGAACTTTCTGTCTCTCTTTTACCTTTTCTATAAAAGCACATGGACAGTGATTTTTATCCTGGCTCCTACCACTTATATGCGTCCACTACTATAAAAGGATCTAGCTGACTAATGTTAATCTACCCTTTCTGGTCCAGTCCGTTTTCCATGGTGGCCTTTTCCATTGCTCACAGTTGATGTCTCATGGCAGTGTGGATTTTGTATCTCTGATAAGAAGCCCTATGGAGTACTATTCATGGGCTTTTTTTTTTTCTTTTTGAAAGCACTTTAATTGTATTTACCTGCTGATGGTTTCTTCCTGAGAGTGCTCCAGTTTTGTTTTGTATGTGTGTTTATTTATTTAATTTTGGGTGTGTGACATCTGACGTTTTCAAAGATAGGTGTCATGTAGAGTTCAGCAGCCTTGTGAATCTCACATGTCCATCAGCGATCGTTTTCATGCTGTGGTGGCAGAGAAAATCCTCCACACTGGAAGATTTCTTTATTCTGTCCTCTTTTAGGATGGCCTGCACCGACTGAGAGTTTTCCTCAGGCCTAGTTGTACATTCGAGTAGAAGGATCCAGAAGATGCCACCAACCCTGGTGTCTGCTCACTTTGGGATTTTAAGTCAAAGTTCCTATTATATTTACGTTGATTGCCAAGGATGCATTTCTTTTCTGTGTCCAGATTCTTGGTCCATGGCACTGAGACTACTTGATGTATTCAGCAGTGCTTGTTTTCACTTTCATGTTATAGAGTGGGTTTCATCTACCAATCTTGCTGAAGTAGGCTTACATGGATTCTCTATTTTATATGTATCTGTGGGAAGAAACAAATGCCAAGCTCCAGATGTATCTGTTCCATCCACCAGGGTACCCTGCTACCCATAAGTTTCTTGTCAGGTTGGGTGTCTATGTCACCTTTGTGTGGCTGCTCATTGCTGTGGATTTTTTTTTAAAATTTCTGCCTGTCTCTTTCATCCTAGAATGTGTCTTGAATCGACCCTCATTCACTCAGTGTGATGAAATATGGATTTATCTCTATCTGTGAAGACGACCTCCTTTCAGATGTCAATGCTTAATTTAAAATTCATTTTAGACCTCTATCAAATTTCTTTATCCATTCCTCTGTCCAGGCACGCTATTTTATTTTCATCTCTTTGATATTTTGAATGGTGCCACTGGACTTGGCTTGGGATGTGTGGTGTGTGAAGTTTGTTCATTTCTGAAATATTCCAGGAGAGGACCTGATTTATCATACTGTCCCTACTTCTTTATTTATTTGTTTTTCTCTCATAGGACTACACTTTTCTCGTCATGCTCATAGTGCCTCTTACCAGGTCCGTCCCATCAGTACCCTAAAGTGTCCACTGTACCAGTGTTACTCTACCACTGATGCCATGTGCAGCTTTTGACAGAGGCCTTTGTAAGTGCTCAGGCAGTGGTGGTAATTTCTTTGCATCTTTGTTGGTGTCTCTTAGTGTTCATCTTATGTGCAAATTGTCATGTGCTTTTCTAAAGAAACACGGAATTGTGTTTACCTGCTCATATCCTCTTCCTGTTAGCTTCCCCTGTGTTTCCCTTAGCTTCTTTCCCCCATTTGAGCTCTGGCTATTTGTTAAGGGTTAGTATCGGTTTGAGCTCAGCACCCTTGTGAATAATGTTGCCATCTGATAGCAGGCTCTGAGGTTATCTCTGGGTTGGTTGTCAAATGTGAGTACAAGACACAGGACTTCACCAAATGTCTTGTCTCTTTACTCTTTGAGGTTTTTCTTTAAGTCAAACTTGATTTCTTATTTAAGACTATTGACACCATTGTAGTTGTTGCAGGGAAACAGTTTCTTCTTCCTTTCCAAAGATATCTGGAAGTATTCAACTGTGGTTATTGTCAGAGCTATCTTTTAGACTCAGTGGAGTACATGTCTTTTGATATAGGAGGTCCTTGTGGATTATGAGTTGCATACGTACTTGTGGGTAAAAGTTTATTCCAGCTTTCAGGAACTGCAATTTTCTGATAACTGCAATTTTCTTACCAGGAGTGTAAGTCCATTTCAGTTTTGTTTGGGTACTCATAGCCATCAGTACGTGTTTTAATCCCCTGTGGAAGGTATATATTTTGATATGTCTTTAATGCACCCTTCTGTACTTACTGTGATTCTCTGTAGATTTCTGTGTATCCCTAAAAATGGCATGTTTACATTTTCATGCCTGAGTCGTATTTTGTTGTGTCTCTATGTCCCATTTCTTTCTCCTTTCTTCTCCACCCAACGATTCTCTTTCCTTTCCTCTCTTGGGCATTGTAAATGCTCCTGCAGTGCATGTTTGTGGAGGTGGGGGTTTGGCCGTGTGTTTTCCATGATCTGTTGACTTCTCAAATGTTCTGGGAGTGGAACTGCCATATGACGTTATCTGTCTCATTCTGTGATTCCAAGGCCCCTTGACAGTCATGCTCACAAAGGCTCTGACCACTTACCTTCAGCCAGTGGCATACAAGGGTCCCCTTTACTAATATTGTTCTACTTTTCCTTATCTGTAGCATTTTGGATAGTTGCCTGTTTCATTTCTCAGTAGTGATATTGTGTTGCAGTTTAACTTTTCATATTGCTGATAAGAGAGCAAATCAGGCACATTTCTGGAGGGTTGTTTCTAAGCATCGACTAAGTATTTACCTGTTGAAGTTTCCTTCCTCATCATGTGGTTTGTTCTGGTTTTTATTTTGGTGTGGGACCCCTGGCCCACAAAAAGGTAGGTGTCATTTAGAGCCCACCTGCCTTGGGAATAGCCAATGTCCATCAGGCCACATTTTAAGGTTGCTGCTCCACAAAGCGGCCACAAATTGGGAGCATTTCTTCTTCAGGTTCCCCTCTTGTTACTATGGTAACTGCATCTTTAAAGGTGTGTGCATTTCTACTTGTAAATGAGCACAGCATGAGCTAGAGGAAGCCTGCCGCCCACCCCTCCCCACTCCAACCCCCTAACCCCCTAAAGCTTGTATCTCCTTCCTTCTCAGTTTTACTGTAGTTCATATTTCACGTTTGATGAAGCCGATGTACAAAGTTGCCTTTTTGTGGCTGTACTGATTCTTACTCCTTACACCAAAACACAGAGGTATTCAGCAGTGTTGATTTACTCTGACCTGCTCTCTGCAAGTGTGTGTTACATCACTCTTGCTACATTGGTCCCTGTGGATTATCTATTTGACAAGTGTTTATGCAAATCCATGAATTTCATCCTTCCAATGTAAACTTTTCTCTCACCCATCCCCTTTGCTAAGCATCAGGGAGTTCCTGGCACTGGGTGTCCATTTCCCCTTGGTCAGAGTACTCACTGCCAGCAATACTGTCTGTCCCATTTGAAAGGGAAATCTTATGACCCATCTCTAATCTGCTGTTCTTCACTGACTCTGATTATCACCACACTTATCTGTACCTCTGACAATGACAGTATTTCCTTGTTTCAATGCCTGAGTCATATTCCATCGTGAAGCTGTATCCCATTCCTCAATCCATTCATCTCTCCATCCCCATGTACTTTCTTTAGTTTCATCTTTGGGCATTGGGAATCCTGCTGCAGTGCATGCTCTGGGGTGTGTGGTTTTCAAAATCTGTGTATTTCTGAAGGATCATAGGAGTGAAGAGGCCTTGTCATACTTTCCAATTTGTTTCTATAAAGGCATGTGAAAAATGATTCTTATCCTGGCTCCTCCCACTCATATGCCCCCACTACTATAAAAGGATCCCACCTTCTAGTGTTAATCTACCCTTTCTGGTCCAGTCCGTTTTCCATGGTGGCCTTTTCCATTGCTCACAGTTGATGTGATGTGGCAGTTTGGATTTTGTATCTCTGATAAGAAATCCTATGGAGTCTTATTCCTGGGCTTTTTCTTCTTGAAAGCACTTTAATTGTATTTACCTGCTGATGGTTTCTTCATGAGAGTGTTCCAGTTTTGCTTTGTATGTGTGTGTTTACTTATTTATTTAATTTTGGGTGTGTGACACCTGCCGTGTTCAAAGGTAGGTGTCATTTGAGTCCAGCAGCCCTGTGAAACTCAGATGTCCTTCAGCGATCGTTTTCATGCTGTTGTTGCAGAGAAAATCCTCCAAGCTGGAAGATTTCTTTATTCTGTCCTCTTTTAGGATAGCCTGCACCACCTGAGAGTTTTTGTCAGGGAATCCCAGGGATGGCAGAGACTGGTGGGTTGCTGTCTATGGGGTAGCACATAGTCAGACATGACTGAAGCGACTTAGCAGCCATAGCAGCTGCAGTTGTACATTTGAATAGAAGGATCCAGAAGATGCCACCAACACTGGTGACTGCTCACTTTGGGATTTTATTTGAAGTAAAATTTCCTATTCTATATGATTGCCAAGGTTGTATTTCTTTTCCGTGTCCAGATTCTTGTTCTATGGCAATGAGAGTAGTTGATGTATTCAGCTGTGCTTGCTTTCATCTACATGTTATTAGAGTATGTTTCATCTACCACTCTTGCTGAATTAGGTTTACAGGGATTATCTATTTTATATGTATCTGTGGGAAGAACCAAATGCCAAGCTCCAGATGTATCCCTTCCATCCACCAGGGTACCCTGCTACCCATATGTTTCTTGTCAGGTTGGGTGTCCACGTTACCTTTGTGTGGCTGATCACTGCTCTGGATTTTTGTATCCCACCTGTCCATTGCATCCCATGATGTTTTTTTGAGTCGACACTCCTTTACTCAGTGTGATGATCTTTGGATTTATCTCTATCTCTGAACACTGTCTACGTTCATATTTCAATCTTGATTCAAAATTCATTCTAGATCTTTATCATGTTTATATAACCATTCTTCTCTCCAGGTACGCTATCTTTAGTTTCATCTCTTCAATGTTTTGAATGGTACCAAGGAATCTGTTTTGGGGTGTATGGTGTTTGAAGTCTGTTCATTTCTGAAATACTCCAGGGGTAGATCTGTTTGATCATACTGTCTATACCTCTTTATTTATTTATTTTTCTCTCATGGGAGTGCACTTTTCTAGTCATGCTCATATGGCTCTTTACAAGTTCATCCCACCAGTACCCTAAAGTATCCACTGGAATAATGTTACTCTATGCCATGTCCAGCTTTTGACAGTGACCTTTTTCCATGCTCAGGCAGAGGGGATAATATCCATGCAACTTCTAAGTTTGTATCTCTTAGAATTCACCAAATATTGAAATTGACATGCCTTTTTTTAAAAGAAACATGGAATTGTGTTTATCCGTTCACATCCTCTTCCTATTAGCTTCCCTTGTGTTTACTTTAGTGTTTTTCCCCCTCTGTGAGCTCTGACAATTTGTTAAGTTTGTGTATCTGTTAGAGCTCAGCACCCTTGTGAATAGTGTGTCCATCAGCAATTAGTTTAAGGTTGCTGTTCCAGAAAATGTCCACAAGGCGGTAGCATTTCTTCATTCCCTCCTCTTGTTGCTATGGTAACAGCAGCCTCAGTGGTTCTGCTAAGCCTTGTTGTAAATGAGAGTAAAATGAGAAACTGGAAGACAGCAAAACTTCTGTCTCTCTGGTCATTGAGGCTTTTTCTTTAAGTGAAAGTTTTGTTTCTTATTTAAGATTATTTACACCGTTGTAGTTATTGCAGGTAAACAGATTCTCCTACTTTTCCACAGATATCTGGAGGTATTCAGCTGCAGTTATTGTCAAAGCTATGGTTTTAGAATATGTTGAGAACATGTCTCTTGATACAGGAGGTCCATGTGGATTACGAATAGGTATTTGTGGGAATAAATTTATTCAAGCCTTCACCTTTTGGCTTCTCACCCATCGACAACATTCGCTAACCATAATTTTCTTACCAGGAGTGTAAGTCCGTTTCAATTTTGTTTGGGTACTAGTGTTAAGTTACAATTTCTTAATGGTAAGAAATAATGGTAATAACATAATGAAAACTGTCTGGACCGTTTTCAGTGGTGGCCTTATCCAGTGCTCAGAGTTGATGCCACTTGGCAGAAATCCAAAGATTTCATATCTCTGATATGAAACCCAGTTGAGCATTATTCAGGGTTTTTTTTTTTTTTTAAGCACTTTGAGTTGTATTTACCTGGTGATGTTTACTTCCTGATTGTGTCCTGTTTTTGTTTCTTGTTGGTTTGTTTTGATTACTGTTTTTTTTTAAATGTGCTACCCCGATATGTTGAAGCTAAGGATCATGTCAAGTCCAGTGGCCTTGTGAATATCAGATGTTCAGCAACAATAGTTTGAAGGCTGTGGTTACAGAGAAAAGCCTGAAAGGTCTTTTTAATTCCCTCCTCTTTTAAGGATGGCTACTGTTGTCTTAGAGTTTTTGTCATACTTGGTTGTAAAGTAGAATGAGCCAGAGAAGCCAGCAAACCTAGTGTCCACTCACTCTCCTTAGCTCTCCTTAGTGCAGCTTTTCTAGCGCAACTCTCGTTAGCTTAACTCTCCTTAGCTTAGCTCTCCTTAGCTCAGCTGTCCCTAGCTCTCCTTAAGCTCTTGTTTCAGCTCTCCTAGCTCTCCTTAGTGTAGTCCTCCTTAGGATAGCTATGATTAGCTTGGCTCTCCGTAGCTTAGCTTTCCTTAACACAGCTCTCCTCCCGTTAGCTTAGCTTTCCTTACCTCGGCTCTCCTTAGCTCAGCTCTCCTAGGATAAGTATCATTAGTTCAGCTCTCCTTCACTAAGTCAGTTCCGTCACTCAATCGTGTCTGACTCTTTATGACCCCATGGACTGCAGCATGCTGTACCTCCCTGTCCATTATTGACTCCTGGAGTTTACTCAAACTCATGTCCATTGAGTCGGCGATGCCATCCAACCATCTCAACCTCTGTCATCCCCTTCTCCTCCTGCCCTCAATCTTTCCCTACTTCAGGGTCTTTTCCAATAAGTCAGCTCTTCGCATCAGGTGGCCAAAATATTGGAGTTTTAGGTTTAGCATCAGTCCTTCCAATGAACACCCAGGACTCATCTCCTTTAGGAGGGACTGTTTGAATCTCCCTGTAGTCCAAGGGACTCTCAAGAGTCTTCTCCAACACCACAGTTCAAATGCCTCAGTTTTTGGCACTCAGTTTTCTTTGTGGTCCAACTCTCACATCCATAAATGACTATTGGAAAAGCTATAGCTTTGACTAGATGGACTTTTGTTGGCCATGCAATGTCTCTGCTTTTTAATATGCTGTGTAGGTTGGTCATAACATTTCTTCCAAGGAGTAAGCATCTTTTAATATCTTGGCAGCAATCACCCTCTGCAGTGATTTTGGTGCCCCCCAAAATAAAGTGTGTAACTGTTTCCAATGTTTCCCCATCTATTTGCCATAAAATAATGGGACCAGATGCCATGGTCTTAGTTTGCTGAATGTTGAGTCTTAAGCTAACATTTTTCACTCTCCTCTTTTACTTTTATCAAGATATTCTTTAGTTCTTCTTCGCTTTCTGACATAAGGGTGGTGTCATCTGCATACATGAAATTATTGTTATTTCTCCCAGCAATATTGATTCCAGCTTGTCCTTCATCCAGTCCAGCATTTCTTATGACATAACCTACATATGAGTTAAATATGCAGGGTGACAATATACAGCCTTGACATACTCCTTTCCATATTTGGAACAAGTCTGTTGTTCCATGTCCAGTTCCATCTGGAAGTTCATGTTCACGTACTATTGAAGCTTGGCTTGGAGAATTTTGAGTATTACTTTACTCGTGTGTGAGATGAACACAATTGTGCAGTAGTTTGAGCATTCTTTAGCGTTGTCTTTCATTGGGATTGGAAGGAAAATTGACCTTTTCCAGTCCTGTGGCCACTGCCAAATTTTCCACATTTGCTGTCATATTGAGTGCAGCACTTTCATAGCATCAGATTTTAGGATTTGAAATAGCTCAACTAGAACTGCATCACTTCCACTAGCTTCTTTCATAGTGACGCTTCCTAAAGCCCACTTGACTTCACATTCCAGGATGTCTTGCTCTAGGTGAGTGATCACACCATCGTGATTATCTGGATCATGAAAATCTTTTTGTATAGTTCTTCAGTGTATTCTTGCCACCTCTTCTTCATTCCTTCTGCTTCTGTTAGGTCCATATTACTTCTGTCCTTTATTGTGCTCATCTTTGCATAAAACGCTCTCTAGGTATCTCTAATTTTATTGTAGAGATCTCCAGTCTTTCCCATTCTATTGTTTTATTTTATTTCTTTGAGAGCTATGCTTAGCTCTACTTAATTATTTATCCTTAGCTTAGCTCTCCCTTGCATAGCTCTCCTTAGCTCAGCCGTCCTTAGGACAGCTCTTCTTAATTACTTATCCTTAGCTTAGTTCTCTGTAGCTCTCTATAGCTTAGCTCTCCTTAGCTCAGCTCCCCTAAGCTTAGCCCTCCTATCTCTCCTGAGCCTGGATCTGCCTCTGACTGTGGCTCTGCTCCTGAGCATGGCTCTGCTCTTGTGCATGGCTCTCCTTAGCTTCGCCCTCCTCAGCTCAGCTCTCCTTAGCTCTCCATAGCCCTCTAGGAGACCTAATAAGAGCTAAGATAAAGAGAGCTAAGCTAAGGAGAGGTAATCTAAGGAGAGCTAAGAAATGCTGAGCTTGGCTAAGGAGAGCTAGTGTCGGGAGTCAGCGTGAGGAACTCAGCCCATGGCAAAAGTTATGAGGAAGGAGGCTTCGTCATATGCAAAGGCGGGATTGAGCCTCAGGAAATCCCCTGTTCCTGAGCATATACCCCCCAAACCAGAGTCTACCACTTTGCTGTTTCATGCTCACTCACACCTCTGACTTTATGGGGGGCTGTTCCCCACTGGTTCTCTCAGAGAAGGAGTAAACTTGCAGCTCCAGTCAATAAAAATTCTTTGGTGTGACGAAGGGTGTCTCATGTCAAACCCCTCTGCTGGCAGACTAGCTTGTGTGACAGGATTATCCACACTCTTGCCACTATGCACATGATTGTTTACTGCCTCACAATCATAAACAGCACAGATAGTTTGGATTATTTTGAAAATCTTAATTAGCATAGGGATTTTCTCATTGTTGAGTAAATGATTGCTGCCAGGCCTTCATATCCTTAGGCACCTGGGAATATATTAATGTATTTGGAATATAGAAAAGGAAATATAGTAGTTTTTGATGTTAGCAATACTAGACTTTTTGAGTTAATGAATTTTCTCTTTTGTTATAGAGCACTGTACTTTGTTATAAATCACTGTGTCCTTGCTATGTGAAATTGCAAATTTATCACTATCTTAAGACTAAATAGATCTTAAGGGGAACATTGGTGAAGAGTTTTCATTTGTTGAGTTGATGTTTGCTGCTAAATCTCCATATTTCCTGACCTTATAATGAACATAACTAGCATATAAGAGAAATTAGTGTTAACTTTTAAGATTAATCATGTTAACCTTAGGTTAAATAAATTCCTTTCTTAGTTGTAACCCACTACACCTTCACCCTATAGGAATGCAACTTTGGTACCTTCAGAGAGTGGCGCCTGGTTTAAGAAAAAAACACCCTTGGAAAAAATAAGTTTTCTGGTTAACTGACCATCATCAGAAAGAAAGGGTCATAAAATGTCAACAGGCTTCATGGCCAGAAGATGATGTAAAACCCCAAGATCTTTTTTTAAAAATATGTACATTTATATTAAGCACCTGATTTTGATAAAGGTCAGGACTGCTGACCCCACGTGACTTTAAAATTTCCATTTGTCTCTATGTGTAACAAAAGGTATATAAGCAAATATAAAAATAAAGAAATCGGATCATTTTCTGGAAAGACTGATTCTCTCATGTCGTTTCTGTCTTGTTCCCTGTTTTTTCTTTCTGAATTCCCATCTGGAGTGTGGGTGCTTGCCAAGCCTGCTAATTTTGCCCTGGCATTTAAGTTCCACGCAAGAGGGAGCCCAAGGCGGGGCACCCTCCAATATTCAAGTGGGCGCCGGTGGCCTACGTAGGTGATGCAATCTTCTTGTCTTGAAGCTTTATTGGTATTCCACGTAAACCAAGTTATTCAGCCTCTTTTTTCTCCACTAATATTTCCTACTACACTATCCATTTCTAATTTCTCTATATATCTGTAATTAAATAAGTTTTTTCCTAGGACTCTGATTCCATCCCCACTACAAATTACCCTGGATCCACTGGGCTGGACCTCGGCAAGCTAGGAAAAGGAGTCTCAGCTAAGGACAGCTAAGCTACCCTAAGGAGAGCTAATTGAAGAGAGCTATGAAGAGCCGAGTTGAGGAGACCTGAGTTAAGGAGGGCTAAGCTAAGGAGAGTTATAGAGAGCTAAGGAGGGCTGAGCTAAGGAGAGCTAAGAAGATCTGAGCTATAGAAAGGTGAGCTAAGTAGAGCTATAGAGAGCTACAGAGAGCTGAGCTGAAGAGAGCTGTGTAAGGAGAGCTAAGCTAAGGAGAGCTAAGGAGGGATAAGTTATGAAGAGTTGAGCTATAGGGACTAGAGGAGCTATCCCAAGTTGAAGGTCAAGAATGGTGGTGGTAAGAAGATACCCCTTGTCCAAGGTAAGAGGCAGTGGCTATGTTTTGCTGGAGCAGCTGTGAAGAGATACCCATGCCCAAGGTAAGAGAAACCCAAGTAACATGGTAGCTGTTGCAAGAAGGCATCAGAGGACAGACACACTGAAACCATACTCACAAAAAACTAGTCAGTCTAATCACACTAGGACCACAGTTCAGTTCAGTCACTCAGTCGTGTCCGACTCTTTGCAACTACATGAATTGAAGCACGCCAGGCCTCCCTGTCTATCACCATCTCCTAGAGTTCACACAGACTCGTGTATTGAGTCAGTGATGCCATCAAGCCATGTCATCCTCTGTCGTCCCCTTCTCCTCCTGCCCCCAATCCTTCCCAGCATCAGAGTCTTTTCCAATGAATCGACTCTTCACATGAGGTGGCCAGAGTACTGGAGTTTCAGGTTTAGCATCATTTCTTCCAAAGAAATCCCAGGGATGATCTCCTTCAGAATGGACTGGTTGGATCTCCTTGCAGTCCAAGGGACTCTCAAGAGTCTTCTCCAACACCACAGTTGAAATGCATCAATTCTTCAGTGCTCAGCCTTCTTCACAGTCCAACTCTCACATCCATACATGACCACAGGGAAAACCATAGCCTTGACTAGATGGACCTTAGTCGGCAAAGTAATGTCTCTGCTTTTGAATATACTAGCTAAGTTGGTCATAACTTTTCTTCCAAGGAGTAAGCGTCTTTTAAATTCATGGGTACAGTCACCATCTGCAGTGACTTTGGAGCCCAAAAAAATAAAGTCTGACACTGTTTCCACTGTTTCCCCAACTATTTCCCATGAAGTGATGGGACTGGATGCCATGATCTTTGTTTTCTGAATGTTGAGCTTTAAACCAACTTTTTCACTTTCCTCTTTCACTTTCATCAAGAGGTTCTTTAGTTCTTCACTTTCTGCCATAAGGGTGGTATCATTTGCATATCTGAGGTCATTGATATTTCTCCCGGACATCTTGATTCCAGCTTGTGTTTCTTCTAGTCCAGCATTTCTCATGATGTACTCTTCATGTAAGTTAAATAAACAGGGTGACAGTATACAGCCTTGATGTACTTCTTTTCCTATTTCGAACCAGTCTTTTGTTCCATGTCCAGTTCTGACTGTTGCATCCTGTCCTGCATACAGATTTCTCAAAAGGCAGGTCAGGTGGTCTGGTATTTCTATCTCTTTCAGAATTTTCCAAAGTTTATTGTGATCCACACAGTCAAAGGCTTTGGCATGGTCAATAAAGAAGAAGTAGATTTTTTTTTCTGAAACTCTCTTGCTTTTTCCATGATCCAGTGGATGTTGGCAGTTTGATCTCTGATTCCTCTGCCTTTTCTAAAACCAGCTTGAACATCAGGGAGTTCATGGTTCACGTATTGCTGAAGCCTGGCTTGGAGAATTTTGAACACTATTTTACTAGCATGTGAGATGAGTGCAATTGTGTGGTAGTCAGAGCATTCTTTGGCATTGCCTTTCTTTGGAATTGGAATGAGAACTGACCTTTTGCAGTCCTGTGGCCACTGCTGAGTTTTCCAAAATTGCTGGCATATTGAGTTCAGCACTTTCACAGCATCATCTTTCAGGATTTGTAACAGTTCCACTGGAATTCCATCATCTCCACTAGCTTTGTTTGTAGAGATGTTTTCTAAGGCCCACTTGACTTCACATTCCAAGATGTCTGGCTCTAGATGAGTGATCACATCATCATGATTATCTGGGTCGTGAAGATCTTTTTTGTACAGTTCTTCCATGTATTCTTGCCACCTCTTCTTAATATCTTCTGCTTCACTTATGCCCATACCATTTCTGCCTTTTATCGGGTCCATCTTTGCATGAAATGTTCCCTTGGTATCTCTAATTTTCTTGATGAAATCTCTAGCCTTTCCCATTCTGTTCTATTTCTCTATTTCTTTGCACTGATTGCTGAAGAAGGGTTTCTTATCTCTTATTGCTCTTCTTTGCAACTCTGCATTCAGATGCGCATATCTTTCCTTTTCTCCTTTGCTTTTTGGCTCCCTTCTTTTCACAGCTATTTGTAAGACCTCCCCAGAAAGCCATTTTTCCTTTTTGCTTTTCTTTTCTATGGGAATGGTCTTGATCCCTGTCTCCTGTACAATGTCACGAACCTTATTCCATAGTTCATCAGGCACTCTATCTATCAGATCTAGGCCCTTAAATCTATTTCTCACTTCCGCTGTATAATCATAAGGGATTTGATTTAGGTCATACCTGAATGGTCTAGCGGTTTTTCCTACTTTCTTCAATTTGAGTCTAAATTTGGTAATAAGGAGTTCATGATCTGAGCCACAGCCAGCTCCTGGTCTTGTTTTGGTCGACTGTATAGAGCTTCTCCATCTTTGGTTGCAAAGAATATAATCAATCTGATTTCGTTGTTGACCATCTGGTGATGTCCATGTGTAGAGTCTTCTCTTGTGTTGTTGAAAGACGGTGTTTGCTATCACCAGTGCATTTTCTTGTAAAACTCTATTAATCTTTGCCCTGCTTCATTCCACATTCCAAGGCCAAATTTGCCTGATACTCCAGGTGTTTCTTGACTTTTACTTTAGCATTCCAATCCTCTATAATGAAAAGAACATCTTTTTTGGGTGTTACTTCTAAAAGGTTTTGTAGGTCTTCATAAAACCGTTCAACTTCAGCTTCTTCAGAGTTACTGGTTGGGGCATACTTGGATACCTATGATTCAGCCTAGTCTAACTCAACGAAACCAAGTCATGCCTGCGGGGCAACTCATGACGGGTGGGTCACGGTGGAGAGGTCTGACAGAATGTGGTCCACTGGAGAAGGGAATGGCAAGCCACTTCAGTATTCTTGCCTTGAGAACCCCATGAACAATATGAAAAGGCAAAATGATAGGATACCAAAAGAGGAAATTCCCAGGTCATCAAGAGCCCAATATGTTACCAGAGATCAGTGGGAAAATAACTCCAGAAAGAATGAACGGATGGAGTCAAAGCAAAAACAATACCCAGTTGTGCTTGTGACTGGTGATAGAAGCAAGATCCGATGCTGTAAAGAGCAATATTGCACAGGAACCTGAAATGTCAGGTCCATGAATCAAGGCAAATTGGAAGTGGTCAAGCAAGAGATGGCAAAGGTGAACATCGACATTCTAGGAATCAGCAAACTAAAATGGACTGGAATGGGTGAATTTAACTCAGATGACCATTGCATCTATTACTGCATGCAGGAATCCCTCAGATGAAATGGAGTAGCAATCATGGTCAACAAAAGAGTCCAAAATGAAGTACTTGGATGCAATCTCAAATATTAGGGAAAGGTGTTCGGTATCACCTCACACCAATCAGAATGGTGATTGTCAAGCACTCTATAAAGGTTAAATCTGCCCAATGCCATAAAGAAAAGGGAACAATCCACTTCCATTGCTAAAATGAAAATAGAAGAAAGCCACTATGGAGGAGAGTGTGGATATGCATCAAAAATGAAAACGAGAATGAAATTAGAATATCCCTCAAACCATACACAAATATAAAAATCAAAGAAGATAAAGATCTAAATGTCAGGCGGATACTATGTAATTTTGAGGACAATATAGGGGCGATGTGCTGCAACATCAATTCTACCAAGTGTGCCCAGAATAATGAAAAAATAACCAAAAATAAGAAAACAGGACTGATTTAACCTTAAAAGCATTTGCACAGCAAAGTAACCCTAAATGAATGAGAAAGACAGTCCTCAGAATGGGAAAAATTATTTGCAACAAAGACGTCCATAAGGAATAAAGAAGATGGTTCATAGACGATGAACCATCACTCAGCCATAAGAAGCAGGAAAGAATGTCATGGGAGGCCTGAGGGAATAGAGTAGAGATGATCATAGCAAGTGAGGTGAGTGAGACAGGGAGGGATATTAGCATAAAATATCACTTGTAGCTGGGATCTAAAAATGGATACAACTGAACTTCTTTACCAAAGAGAAACAGTCTCACAGACTCAGAAAATAATCAGTGGTCCCCAGAAAGGAAAAACAACAACAACAACAACATCTGTGTGACAGGGAGTAATGACTGATTCCATTTAACATAAGGAAGCTAATATTACTAAAAAAGCAAGTCAGAGAGGAGGCATTGTGGAAGATTTTGGCAGCAGAGGCTTGTTTTATGAATCTCACAAGACCTATCATAAAAACAAAGAGAGCAACTAGGAAAACAAAACAAAGACCCACAGATAACATCTCTAATAAAGCTAGGTGACAAGATATCTTCACTGATCACACAGTGAGGGAGGTGATAAAAATCACTGAAATTTGTGTGGTATCAGCATCTGTGTGGGAAGAAGTAGAGAGAAAGCACACAGGCTTGTTACCTCTGAGCATGGAAGCCTAAAACCATGAATAAATACCCTCTGGGAGTTTCAGTGGAAACTTTTTACAATCACAGTGAGTGAAGAAAATTATAATGGGCTATACTATAGTGGCGCTGGAACAATCTGGGCCTTATGAACTCTTGACAATGCCAGTCAAAACTTATTCTCAATAGAAAACCTTATATTATAGAAAAATTGCTTTTAGTAGGATATAAATTGAACAAGTCAGGTGGACAAAGAGACAAGACAAGGAGATATGAACAAAAAAGAGATCCGTGTAATACTATAGGAGGGAAACAAAGGAGGTAGATTTCTGAAAATATAAGGCTGCATGTAAATCACTTAGTAAAAATGACAGAAGAACTATTTAACAAGAAAACTACATTGGGCAAATGTATCTTGTGTACTCTTTTTCTCTACAGTCCTACAAGGAAACAGTGTGAAGATGATGGAGGAAGAAGATGAGGAAAGGTCTTATGAACCAGTAAAGCACAATATATTTACTATGTGGCCTTTTAGATATTTTGCCAACCTCTGCTCTAGCAGAATGAAGTTATAAATGCTATGTTAAAGACTCTTCCTTCTAATAATACATGAGAGAGTAAGCAATATGAAATAATCAAGGTAAAGCAGTTACGAGAATAAGGAACAATGTTTCTACATACATATCCACAAAACAGATGAAAACTTTAAGTCTACAGCCTAATATCTCAAAATGAGAATAAAGAAATTTTTAAAATTAAACAACAACAACAACAACAATGCACCAGGAACCACTGTGTCAACAGGAATCCTATTCAACACTGTAACATCCTATATCGAAAAAGAACCTGGAAGAGAAGATATACACATCTAGGTACAAGTGAATCAAATTGCTGTCAATCCAAATAAAAACAAAAAACGCCCACAACCTTGTCATTCAACTACATACACCAATTCAAATTAGGGATTAAAAGCACAAAAAAGGAATCAGAAACACTGACTCTACTGACCTCAGACCATGGTGACGTGGATGTTGTCACACCCCTGGAACCTGAGCTGGTTTTGGTCCCAAGCCTGGAGGGTCTCAGTGCAGATGGCCCTGGGAGCATGGAGCAGGAAATGTGACCTCACAATGGACCTGGTGTGCCTCCTTTCCTCTGCATGAGCAGCCAATCTCCAGATACAGGTGGAACCTCAACCAAGCCTACATCACCCAATAACTGGTGGAGCCTCCAGGCTGGAACAGGTTTGCAAGGTCCCCTGGACACTCTATGTCCCCTAGGCTGGGGTTCTTATTTCCAGCCTCTGTCCTTAGGGTCATCCCACCTACAGATGACAGCACCCTCTGCAGAATGGTGTCCACAAACTGGGATGTGTCCTGGGGACCCTAGGTAATGGGGGAGGAGAAATGAGACTCAAGCCTTGGCGCATTCCACTCTAGCTGACAATGAACCGAGATTTCCATGAACCTCAAAGACTAAGGGCCAGAGTAGGGAAGGAGGCAATGTTGTTTCCTTAGAACTGTCTTCCAGAAAAAAACTTTAAACCTAATGCTGCTTGACTCGTCATATTCACAAGGCCTGTGGGACTGTAAATGACCCCTCCCTTCCAGTCATGTTCCGGCATAGTACATCAGGCAGGAATTCAAAACAGGGCCACCTTTCAAGAAAACAATATCAAGAGGTAAACTGTAGTCACTCTGTACAGTATCGATAAGCACCTGAAAATTCGTCCAGCTCACTATGTATTCAGTTCAGTTGCACAATTGTGTCCTACTCTTTGCAATCCCATGGACTGCAGCATGCCACTATCTATTAAATTCATGCAAATAAAAACTTCCATGGAAAATCCCCTTCCACAGGTCAGAGTGGCCACCGTCTAAAAATCTACAGAGAATAGGGGGCTGCAGAGAATGGAAGAAGGCAAAAGGGGATTCTCCTACTCTCTCAATAGGGATGTAAATGGGTGCAGCAACTATCAAAACCAGCAAGGAGGAGGTTCTTTTTCAACTAAACACTCAGAAACCACATGGCCTGACAATCCCATGTCTGGGCTCAGACCCAGAGAAAATCATAATTCACAGTGACCCATGCACCTGTTCTCAGGGCAGCTCGATTGGCAATGGCCAAGAACTAGAATTGTTGCTGGCCAAAATCTTGGCTTTGTCTGCCCAGTGAAGCGAAATAAAAAATAGAGACAGAGTTTGAAGGAGATGCAAAAGTGGCTTTTATTCTCAAACCAGCAGAGAGGGGAACACAGTAGAGCCATGCCTCAAGGACTGAGTACCCTCCTACTCCCCACCTATGACGTGTCTAGGGGCTTATATAAGGGAAGGGCTCACAGTCAGGTGTCATTGATCTCTTCCTCATGTATTATTTCAAAGACCATGTTAGACTGAAGTCAATAACCCAGTAACTGACTCTGGCAGTTGGAGTGGCTCAGCAGCCTTCTTTCTGATATATAAGTACAAGGGGAAGGGTGTTGTAAGGGTAACCACCAGATAGGTGATGTATTTAGCATAGAGTCCAAGGAAAAAATGTTACTCATAGCTCCTGCAAAGTTAGGAGGCAGAAAAGGAAACTTAATCACAGACATTCACATTTATGAGCAGTTAAAGTAAACAAAACAAAAAAACTAGGAATGTTCAGGCCCGCTCACTGTTGTATTGATCTCCTTTGTTCCCAAAAATGAAAGAATAAAATACTCGTTTCTCTCTTTTTTGTTTCCTTTACATGTACTCTCAGTCGCTTCAGTCACGTCCAAAACTTTGTGACCCCATGGACTGTAGCCCGCCAGGCTCCTCTGTCCAGTGGATTCTCCAGGCAAGAATACTGGAGTGGGTTGCCATGCCTTTCTCCAGGGGATCTTCCTCACCCAGGGATGGAACCCACATCTCTTGCACTGGCAGGTGGATTCTCTACTGGCTGGGCCACCAGGGAAGCCCTATTCTGGAGAGTGGACTCATAATAAAGGACTCTTACTGTAGTGGGAGACTACTACTGTGGAGGGGGAAATTTATAATAGGGGGACGCTGATACCATGTAGGCTGTTACACAGGGGAGGGGCTATGACAATACAGAGAACTATTATAATACAGGGAACTATTATAATAGAGGGGGACCATTCTGGAGAGGGGGATTATTACAGAAGTTCAGTTCTGTTTAGTTGCTCAGTTGTGTCCGACACTTTGCGACCCCACGAACCACAGCACACCAGGCCTCCCTGTCCATCACCAACTCCCATAGTCCACCCAAACCCATGTTCATTGAGTCGGTGATGACATCCAACCATCTCATCCTCTGTCGTCCCCTTCTCTTCTTGCCCTCAATCTTTCATTACATCAAGGTCTTTTTCAACGAATCAGCTTTTTGCATCAGGTGGCCAAAGTATTGGAGTTTCATCTTTAGCATCAGTCCTTCCAATGAACACGCACGACTGATCTCCTTTATGATGGACTAGTTGGATCTCCTTGCAGTCCAAGGGACCCTCAAGAGTCCTCTCCAAAACCACAGTTCAAAAGTCTCAATTCTTCAGCACTCAGCTTTCTTTATAGGGCAACTCTCACATCCATACATGACCATTGGAAAAACCATAGCCTTCACTAGATAGACCTTTGTTGACAAAGTAATGTCTCTGCTTTGCTGTATTACATAAGAGGCAGAACCATTTATGGAGGGAGGACTCTTACCATAGAGGGAGGCTATTACAATAGAGGAGGACTCTCACTGTTGAGAGAGGATTATTATAACATATGTGAGACTATTACAGTATAGAGTCATCTATCATTGTAGAGGGAGGGCTACTAATGAACAGAGGGGAATATGACAGAGAGAGAGGGACTATTATAATATAAGAGGACTATTACCTTAGGGGGGACTATTGTAATGAATGGGGGTCTATTATGGCAGACAGGGCCTATTACAATAGAAAGGGACTACTGAAATTGAGGAAGACTATTACTATAAAGTGGGGACTACTAAGATAGTAAAAGGACTATTAATATTGAGTAGGGACAGCAGAAGGGGACTATTAGTGTAGAGGTGAAATTATGACAATAGAGGCAGCACTGTTATAGTAGAAGGGGGACTTTGACTGTGGAAGGGGAATACTGACAACAGAGGGAGATTACTAGATGAGAGACTATTACCACAGAGACAGACTTATTACAATAGGGAGTGGACTATGACAGTAGAGGGGGACATTTACTGTAGAGGGAGATTATAGCAATGGAGGACTTTTGCTCTAGAAGGGGGGTATTAGAGGCAGACTATTATAATTTAAGGGCACTACTATAATAAAGAAGACTATTATTGCAGAGAGGGGACTATGATATGACTACTGTAGAAGGGGAACATTGATATTAGAGGGGGTAACTATCACTATATAGTAGAACTATGACATTGGGGGGGCTATTTCAGTAGAGGAGAGAATTTTACTGCTGAGGGGGGACTATTACAATAGAAAGTGAAGTATGACAATAGAGACAGGACTATTAGTGTATGGGGTGGAGGACTATGACAGTAAAGGAGAACGATTATTCTGTTATTCTTGACTTTCCTGGTGGCTGAGGCAGTAAAGGCATCTGCTTACAATGTGGGAAGCCAGGGTTCAATCACTGGGTCAGGAAGATCCCCTGGAGAAGGCAATGGCAACCCACTCCAGTAATCTTGCCTGGAGAATCCCATGGGTGGAAGAGCCTTGTAGGTTACAATACATAGGGTCACAAAGAGTCGGACACGACTGATCAACTTCACTTTCACTTTCATTACTCTATTAGATCGCTAATAGAAAACTGTTACCCTATAGGGGGAATTGTATGACAATAGAGAGGAGCTGATACTGTAGAAAGGAACCAATACAGTGGGGGGTCTATGGCAATAGAAGAGGAGTAATACAATAAAGGTGTACTTTTATTACAGAGGGGCAACTATGACAGTGGAGGAGCACAGTTACTGTAGAAGTGAAGTTTTGAGACTAGAGGGTTATTACTCTAAACACTATGACATTAGTGTTGGTTGATCAGTCATGTCCGACTCTTTGTGACTCCATTGACTGACCGCATGGAGCCGGCCAAGCCCCTCTGTCCATGGGATTCTCCAGCTAAGAATACTGGAGTGGGTTGCCATGCCTTTCTCCAACTATGATATTAGAGGGGGCTGCTATTATAGAAGGAGAAGTATTACTGTAGAGGGGAGAGTATGACAATAAAAGGGGAGTATTACTGTAGGGGGGGACTACGACAACAGAAGGGAACTATTATTATAGAGTATAGAACTATTATTATTACTATTACTTTAACATTATCATAGACCTTAAAAATAGAGACATCCCTTGTCCATGGAGAGCAGTAAACTCAAAAATAAAGGTCCAGGCATGTGTTTGCCATGTAAGGATTCCTGATGGCGTGCAGACCACCAGGACACCCACCCATAACAGGAGAGAGGGGACACTCAGACCCTGATTGGAGTCATTCCCAGCTTCTTAGCTGCTCAGGTGGGTGCTTCATCCTGGGAGCCTGTTCAGTCACTTTTACTGCAGCAACACCCACCAGATGGAGAGATCGCATCTGGGGAGTGAAGGACATGTGACCTTGCACCTGAGCTCCATCACCCCTAGGATGGAAGCCCCCATACCTGGAGCCCACAGGCTCAACTGGGCCCCTCTCAGCCACAAGGGGAGGGTGCTGGTGCACAGTGAAAGCAAGCTCTAGCCTCAGGGAGAACAGACTTCAGCTGCTAGGGTCTGTCTGTTGGTCCCTGTCTCCCCTTTCCTTACTTTCCCTCAAACCCTCACTTCACCTCCTGTGTCTCTCTCTCTCCCCTTGCCCTATTTCTGTCTGTCTCTCTTCATGTCTCTCTTCATTTCTCTCTGTGTCTCAGTTTCTCTGTCTCTAGAGCACTTCTCCCCTCTCCACCAACCCATCCTCCTTTCTCTTGGAGAGCAGTCCACAGGTACATTTTCTCAGATCCACACCTCTGCACCGCCAGCACTTGGTTTTTTGCACATCCTGTTTTAATTATGCAAAGCCTCATTTCCTTCCCCAGATTACCCAGGCTCGGCCTCTGATGGGCTGGCAGGTGAGCTCCCACAGCTCCTTCCTGTGCCATCAAGGTGAACTCAGACTGGATGTCAGCACTGAGTTCTCGGCTCTGGGACATGGCCCTGCACCACCTCTCCATCCCAGGTGGGGCCCCGCAGGCTCAGCTTGGTGGAGATTTGGCTGCCACACGTGTCCAAGTGTGGGAATCCTCAGAGCCAAACATGCACACATGCAGGCACACAAAGGCACACTGAACACACACACACACACACACACACACACACACACAGACATTCATGCACATTGAACAAACACACACCAAACACACACACACCAAACACACACACACCAAACACATATGCACGCATCCTGCACACATACATACACACACCAGCACCTTCCCTTGTCTGTCCACTTTATCCCACTCAACCCAGAAGGTAAATGAACCCGAGAGCCTGCCTTCAGGACATATGCCAGCCTCCCTGGGGGGTGGGGTTGTGTTTTCTCAGACACTCACTGCTGCTCCTGGTGACCCCTCACCTTTCCACCCATGTTTTCCATCAGAGCTTTTGCAGCACATTCTGCACTTGAACCTAGAGGGCCTTCTCCAAAAACAACCTGGTAAGTGGTACCAGAACTATATAATTAAAATGAGGAACATCTGACTCCAGCCAGTTTGGTTGCAAAAAGCGCTGCAAAGCTCAACAATGGGCTGGCATCTGGACTTGGGGATGCCCGATGGTGAACAGGCAGTAGGGCAATTCCAGAGTGACACTGCTGTGCTCAGGCCTCAGAGGGGTGTCCACCAGACACCGCGGGTTGGGAGGGGAGGGTCCCTGCCAGACAGAACTCTGCTACCCTCCTCATGATTAAAACATGTCCCATTATCCACCAGCAATCCTCTGGCCGTGCACACACTGGGCCCTGTCCTGGCCCTGTGACCCTGGGCATTGCCCACTGGGATCCCACATGGACAGTTGGACAAACAGGAAGTGGCGTTTTCAATGGAAGGCAGTTTTAGACTCTTTCTCACCCTCTTGACAGCTGTGGGGTTCTGTGCCGGCCAACCCACCTCCCTTGGAGAAAGGGTCCCCACATAGCTTTTCCCTTGAGTACATGGAGCAGACAGGGAAAAGTGAACCCAGTCTCTCAGCCCTTCTGGGTACTTCCCAGGGGGAAGGCTGTGGGGGCCCCACAAAGAGGAGGTTTCCAAGTCTTCAGGCTTCCTCTATCCAGAGAGGGGCCCTTGGCCACTCTCCTTCCAGTACCCCTTACAAAATAACTCGTGATGCCTCTCCCGCAAACCCAGGCACCACTCATCTGGTTCTGTCTTTGTAAATTGGCCTCTTCTGGACATCTCTTATAGACGAACACATAAAATGTGTTCTTATGTGTCTACTTCTCTTACTGACCATCGTGTGTTCAAGGTCCATCCATGATGTAGCCTGTGTCAGAATTTCACTCCTTTTCATGGTGACTCATACACCACTGTGTGCATGGACCACATGCTGCTGACCCACCCATCCATCCATCCAACCACACACCCATCCACCCACTCACCTATCCATCTACCCATCCATCCATCTAACCATCCACCCATCCACCCACACTTCCATCCATATATCCACCCATCCACCGACCAATCCATCATCCACCCATCACTGATCGATCCATCCACCCACTAGCCATCCATCTAGTTATCTATCAACCCATCCATCCACTCTTCGATAACATCATCAAATCAAATTATATTATGAACTTGTAAATCCTCCTTCCCATCCCTTGACCCTGAGAATAAATAAGAAAAGAAAAAAGAAAGAAAGAAATAGAGCTAGTACAAACCTATGTTCAGAGACAGAAGGGAAGGATTTCTGGATTGTCCCCAGGTGACTGCTCAAGTGTTAACCTCTCCACACTGTCTCTGAAATAGATCATATATTTTAAAAAGGGAAAACAATAAGTGAAATCATACATAAATGACCACAACATTGGTGTCATAAAGAGCCTGAAAATACTATGAATAACTTCACAGTACTTGTAACTAGAGAGGGTCTGTCTGCTCAGTTGTGTCTGACTCTTTGCAGCCCCATGGACTGTACCCACCAGGCTCCCCCGTCCGTGGGATTCTCCAGGCTAGAATAATGGAGTTGGTTGTCATGCCCTTCCCTGGGGAATCTTCGCAACCCAGGGTCACCCTTGCATCTTTTATGCCTCCTGCTTTGGCAAGCGGGCTCTTTGCCACGAGCACCACCTGGGAAACAACAAATCATAAAATCAAAAGCCATCTTAAGCCTTTCCTGTCCAAAAACGTGATTCCATAAATAAATTGACTTTCAGTTTCTCACATCTGCAGAGACCTTATTTCAAGACAAGATTCAGTTCCTGGGACTCAGTGGATATGACTTTTGGGACTCTCCCAGGCCCCATGGCGCTATAGCTGTGCATCTTTAGGGTGGCTTGGGGGCACAGAGGACAGGCTCAGGGGCTGAAATGTCCCCTGCCTGGTTTGCCTGCAGGGAGCAACAGCACAATGACCTACTGCCTGAAAAAGAAGTCACCCACCTCTCACAAGGAGTCGAGGCTGCTGCAGCTTCTGGGCAAAGTGCTGCCATGTGTCACCCTTCCCGTGGTGCTCAAGTGGTCCACCACAAAGGTGAGTGTCTGCAGGCATGCCCAGGCCCTGGACCCAGCTCCAGCCACTAGTGCCACCTACAGGGGGCAGTGTCATTATCCCTCTTCGGGAAAAGGGGTTGAGAATAAATCTGCTGTAAAGCAGAATTGTTGTTTAGTCACTCATCATGTCTTACTCATTGCGACCCGAAGGACTGTAGTCTGCCCGGCTTCTCTGTCCATGGGATTCTGCAGGTAAGAATACTGGAGTGGGTTGCCATGCCCTCCTTCAGGAGAACTTACCCACCCAGAGAGCCTCCCAAAAAGGTAGGAAAGGACACAGCTTTACTGTGGAATGAGCCTGAAGCTAGAATGGGGACCCATGGACTAACAGCATCACTGTCTGAAGTCAGAGGCTGGGGGAGCTGGGAGGTGAAGGGGGAGGCTGGATCCCTCCCTTTGTGCAGCTGAGCTGACACCAGAGCTCCCTCCTTGTCCCACATAAGGAAGAGAGGTGAGCTCCCATGTCTTCTGAGGTGGGTTCACATTTGCATCCCAGCAGCCCCTCCAGAGAGACTTTCTTGGTGGCTCAGATGGTAAAGAATCAGCCTGTAATGCATGGGACTGGGGCTTGATCGCTGGATCTGGAAGATCCCATGGAGGAGAAAATGGCACCCCACTATAGTATTCTCACATGGGAAATCCTATGAACAGAGGAGTCTAGCAGGCATGTGGTCACAGAGAGTCGACACGATTGAAGCAACTGAGAACACATGCATGCACTCACAACCCTCCCCTGTAGTGCTTCTCCAGGTTTGATCAGGGGTTTTGTGGGGTGGAGAGAAGCCGGGGTGTGAGGCAGTCATTGTGGAGGATGGAGAGGAGTCAATGGAGGTGGCACCCAATTGACAGTGATCCTGTCACTGGCACACACATTAGCCAGGGGATGGATACAGAATGAGTTAGAAAACCCACCTGAGCCCAGGTGCCCGCAGAAGCATTCACCCACCTGGAGGGGACAGATGGCTCCCGCCTTCCTGTACCTGCAATTGAGGGACACTCATATTCCTGGTTTTTCTGCCCCCAGGCTTGTGCTCCCAAGAGGACAAGAGGCTGTCAAGCCCAGCTCTTATCTTGTGTAATGGCTTCCTCCTGGGAGGTCCCCAGTTGCTGGAATCCTCTTAGGGGATCTGATTGGCAGAGAGCCAGGGCTGGAATGTGGACAAACTATTCCTGCTTGCAGCAGGTGCCCACAGCCTGGCCTTAAGAGCTCACATCCAGAGGAGGGAGAGAGCAGGAGGAGGTCCGCCAGAGCCTGAGAGTCCTGCAGGACTGGGGTCCCTCTGCTCTGATTGTCCCTTGGTGCTGGGTCCCTCTGTTCTGCATCCCTCCAGGTCAGGTCCCTTCCATACTGGGGGACCTCAGTGCCATGGTCTCAAGTGGTATGGCTGCCAAAGAGACCTGGGTGTGAGCGGGGTAGGGGACACATTTGGTGGTCTTTCAGGGGGCGTTTAAGATCAACGGCTGCAGCAGCACTTCATTTAATCCTTGTAGAGGTGGATGGCAAGTGCCTGACAATAGCTGACAATATTCATATGAGTCTTTGTTTTTTCTTGTAATTTGGACTGGGGGGGGGCTGTGACTTCCTTTCCCATTTTTTATCCTTATATCCTTTTTTCTTTTTCCATTATGACTCTGTGTAGAGAACACAGTACCATTTCCTGCTACTAGTTTATGTTAATATTAGTTTTTGCTTTTCCTTTTATTTTGGATAGAGAGAATTTATTATTTTCTTCCCCATTTTTATCCTTATGTATTTTTTCTTTTTCCATTGACTCCTTGTAGAGGACACAGTACATTTTCTGCTACGAATTTATATTAGGGCTTTCCTGGTGTCTCAGTTAGTAAAGAATCTGCTTGCAGTGAGGGTGATGTGGGTTCGATCCTGGGTTGGGAAGATCTGGAGAAGGGAAAGGCAACCCACTCCAGTAGTCTTGCCTGGATAATTCCATGGACAGGGGGGTCTGATGGGCTACAGTTCACTGGGTCGAAATGAGTTGGAAACAACTGAGCAACTTTCACTTTTCATTTTATGTTAAAGTTATTTTTTGCTTTATCCTGTCTTATTTTTGTGGTGGACAGATGTTTCATCCTTTTGTTCTCTTACCTTGATTCCTTCTTACCTTTCCTAGTGCTGTTTGTGGGGGTGAGCACAGACCTCTGTGGGTCTAACGTGTCCTCATGTCATCAAGGGTCCAGCTTGGGTGTCATGGATCCTGGGCTGTTGAACCCACAGTGAGCTTCCACCCAGGGACTGCCTGAGAGAAGGATAAGGCTGGACTATGCAGGATCACCACCACACCCCCAAGACCACAATCTGTACCCGGGCTCTATGCTCCACATGACCAGAGACCCTGGAGTCCCTGTTCCCAGAAGCAGGGCCTCAACCCCAGCAGCATCAACAAGGCTGATTTCACAGTGGCCGATGTGGCCCTTAGTTAGCGTCCTCAGTGCATGTGCAGTCCCTGAGTGGGGGGCCGCTCTCTGTGCGCATCACAGATGACTGACCTCTGTATGCAGGTGCTGAGCATCATGAAGCACCTGGATGCTGGCATGGGGACCTGCAGATGGCGCCATGGATGAGGGCACTGAGAGGAACCTGCACTCTGTCCACAGGGTGTACATGACGGCCCTCATGGAGGTGGGGGTGGGGGCAGGGGTACAGACAGGGGTGTCTGCAAGCCAGGGACACCCACGTCTGGTCCAGGCAGGAAGGAGAGTGCCTCTGAGGGGATGGGTACACGTCCACTCAGATGGACATATGGTCACTCCAGGCAAGAGAGGCTGACCTCTAAGGGGACAACACAGATCCATTCCAGTAAGAAGACACTGAGCTCTAAGGGGACGGACACACATCCACTCCAGGCATGAGAGGGATGACCTCTTGCATCAGTTACTAAGAATTCCTAAACAATGTGCATTTCTGAGCTCTCACCCGCACCCCTGGCTTCTGGGGTGTTTCTCAGAATTTGACTACACCGGGTCCCTGACATGTCTTTTCCTGTCTGGTCCAGGCAGGAAGGGGAGGGCCTCTGAGGGGATGGATATAAGTCCACTCAGATGGACATATGATCACAGTTTTGGGGTGTCCAGTCCATTCTCTCAGCTGCTGGCCAAGTCACTTAATGTCTCACTCTGGCCTCGGCCTGTAGTGCCCCCACCATAGAACCTAATGACCCTTGGGGTCTGGAGGTTCTGTCCTGGGCCTCAGTGTGCATGTACCCTGCAGGCCTCACACACTCCCTGTAGTATAAACTTCACACAATATTATAAGCACTACTCTCTGCTGCTGTGCACACACACACACATGCATATCCAAGCACACACAAACCATGAACACATGTACACCTGTGTGTGCACCTGTACCTACAGGAGCATGTACATACACACACACACATACACACACACACACACACACCCCAGAGCAATGCCACTGCTCCCCACTGCCAGTCAGGAGAGGCTGGGTCCCTTTGGAGCAGGTGCCATGTTTTATGTCTTTGTGTGTTAGGACACCCCAGCCTGTCTGTAGAGTGGCTGTGCTGGATGGTTTCCCCACCCACGACCCTCTGTCTCTCACTACAAAGGCCCTTCTCCCCACACATACCCAGAACATTCTCACAGAGATCTTAGAGTGGCTGGAGAACCACCCCCAGGAAGTTATTCTGGTGTTCAGGAACTTCAAGGGTGAGATAGAGGACCTGCAAGAGTACCTGATGGGCTACATCAAGAACATCTTTAGGGACATGCTGTGTCCCTGTGTGGTGAGCAGGGGCCACAGGTTGTCCATGCTCTTGGCAGCAGGGGCGGTGGAAGCACTAGGCCTCACTGTAATCAGACTATCCACTCACTGCATGATACTGATTCAGACACCAGGTGATCCTGCTCATGGAACCCCAGTAATCCACCCACTATGGTCTCCACTCAAACACCCCAAGGACCAGCCCATCACTGGTAACGGGCACCCCCAATAATCCACCATGCCTGGCCTCTATTCAGACACCCTCAAAGCAAATAAATCAATCCTCACAATGCCCCAGTAATCCACCTGCCATTTCCTATCAGAAATACCAATAATCCACCCACCTCTGTTTCCACTCAGGCACCTCAATTATCGACCCATCACTGCTCAAGATACCCAAGAAATCTATCCACCACTGTCTCCACTCAGACACCCCAGTAATCTACCCACTAGTTTTTCTACTCAGACATTCCAATAAAACACCCATGACTGTCTCTTCTCACAGAGAACTCAATAACCAGCCCATCACTGCTCATAGACACCCTAATAATCCACACATCACTCTGGCTTCTTGGGCACCCTCAGTACCTGACAGTGTGTCACAAGGCCCCCAATAGCCCCTGTGCACATGTCTCACGGGCACCCTGATGGTTCTCCCCCCAGGAGGTACCGACTCTGCACCAGCTGCGGTCCCAGGATCAGCAGGTCATCCTGTTGTACCAGGCATCCTTGAGTCAGCATGCAGAACTGTGGACCAGTATCCCCTACTGGTGGGGGTACCAGGTGAAGCCCCGAGACCTTGTCCACTACCTGGAGCACATGAAGAGCTGCAGCCACCCAGGGGAGTGCTGCCTTCAAACCTGGACACCTGGTCACACACATGTCCTGGCGCGTGGGGCTGGCTTTGGATTCAAGTAGAGAAATGGAACAGGACGTATTAGGGGACGTTATTCTGTTCACCACATGGGGACCAGGGCTTGGACATCCTTGGGGACATTTCTGTGTTCACCACAGGGAGTCAGGATGTAGACAGGACGTGGATATCCATGGGGACATTGTTGTGTCCACCACACGGGGCCATGACGGGAACATCTTTGGGGTCACTGTCCAGCCTGCCTGCCTTCTGTAACAGAAAAAATTCATGAGTCAACACCCCTGTGAACCCCTGTTGTCTGAACTTCAGTCTCTGTCAGACATCTCAATCTCTGACCTCTGCAGAGGCCAGAGTCTGGGTGGGTAATGGCACAGCTTGGTGACTGCATGGGCAGGTGACCACATGGGTTAGGGGTCACATGGGTGGGTGACTGCATGGGTGGGTGACCCCATGGGTTACTGAGCACATGGGTGGGAGACCATGTGGGTTGGAGACCACGTGGGTGGGTGACCATGTGGGTGAGTGACCATGTGGGTGGGTGATCAGTTTGTGTTGCTAACTGCAGGGTGAGTTACCATGTGAGTTGCTGACCTGGTGAGTGGGTGATTATGTGGGCGGGTGATGGTGTGAGTGGGTAATCATGTGGACAGGTGAGCGCATGAGCTTGCAGGTTAGTGACCCCATGGGTGGGTGCCCACGGGGGTTGGTGGCCAGTGGAGGGATCATTGCATGGGGTAGTGACCCTGCTGATGGGTGACCATGTGAGTTGATGACCACATGGTTTGGTTGGCCACATGACACTGGGGTAGTGACGACACACGTGGGTGGCTGACCCCACAGCCAGCACCATGAACAGCAGCCCCTCTCTTGTCCCAGGCAGGCTGTTGGTGGTCGGCATCAATCTCACAGAGAACCTGGAGTTTGCCCACGTTCACCCAGCCTGGTCCCTGGAGAAGGTGACCCAGTGGGGGCGCCCCTACCTTTGGACGGTGCCAGTGCCCGGGGTCGTCCACCTGCCGTACCAATACCGTTGCAGGCAACTTCATCTGGGCCGACAGGTTTGTTGGCGATGTCATCAGATTGAACTGGAAGCTGCTTTGGGCTGGCAATAGTGCATGTGTGGAGCTGGGCATCACGGAGGCTGTTCTCAGTCACGTCTTGTGACATTACTGGCCTGAACCACAAGCTGCCTCGTGGCTGCCAGTTGGCAGGTTGAGGAGCTGGGCATTGGGAAGGCTATACTCAGCCCTGTCTTGTGGGGCTCGTCATCCGTCCACACATCCACTGAATGTGGGTGACTGCCGAGGTGGGGCCCATGGCACGATCCATGATCTCCTTTGTCCTCCATGTGTCTCTCGGTTGAATGTAGGGTGTGAGGTGATGATTAAAGGTGAGTGCATGATTTGTATAATCACATCCTCAGGGAGACACAGCTGGTTCTCACGTCTGTGGCTTCCCCATGGGAGAGGCTGGGGTGCCCGCTCCTCCTGGGCACTGAGGCTAGCAGACGGTGACCCCCAGCTGTGGAGGGAAGGAAGCACTATGACATAGTGTCTATAGGAGGGGACTGAGCTCATAACGATCCCACTGAGAAATCCCTTTTATTAGATAAAGGGCTTCCCTGGTGGCTCACTTAAGAAAGCCTTCCTATTTCTCCTTGCTAGTCTTTGGGACTCTGCATTCGAGTGGCTATATCTTTCTGTGTCTACTTTGCCTTTCTCTTCTCTTATCTATTTGTAAGGCCTCCTCAGACAACCACTTTGCCTTTTTACATTTATTTTTCTTGTAGATGGTTTTGATCACCACCTCCTGTACAATGTTAGGAACCTCCATCCATAGGTCTTCTGGTACTCTGTGTGTCAGATCGAACCCTTGAATCTATTTGTGACTTCCAATGTATACTCGCAAGGGATTTGAATAAAGCAAAGAAACCAAGGAAAACAATACAATGGGAAAGACTAGAGATGCCTTCAAGAAAATGAGGAATGCCAAGGGAACATTTCATGCAAAGACAGGCATGATAAAGGACAGAAACGTTATGGGCCTAACTAAAGCAGAAGAGATTAAGAAGAGGTAGCAAGAATACACAGAAGAACTGTTAAAAAAATCTTAATAACCTGGATAACCACGATGGTGTGTTCACTCACCTAGAGCCAGACATCCTGGAGTGCAGACATGAGGGCCTTAGGAAGCAGCAGTATGAGCAAAGCTGGTGGAGGTGATTAAATTCCAGCTGAGCTCTTTCAAATCCTAAATGATGGGTACTGTTAAAGTGATGCACTCAATATGCCAGCCACTTTGGAAAACTTGGCAGTGGCCACAGGGCTGGAAAAGGTCAGTTTTTATTTCAATACCAAAGAAGGGCAATGCCAGACAATGTTCAAACTACTGCACAACTGCATTCATTTCACAAGCTAGCAAGGTAATTCTCAAAATTCTTCAAGCTAAGCTTCAACAGTATGTGACACGAAAACTTCACAATCCACACATTCAAACAGTTGATTCTAAATGCACAGTGATGCCGCAACGATGGTCAAGGCAAAGACACACAATTTGATTTTATTATGCCTAAACATGTGAAACAAGACATTCACTGCAAGGTACAAACCTATTTTAGCTTGAAAAGAACAAAATCGTCTTATATTTGAACATAAAATATCTTTCTGAATATGAAAAATAGGTTTTAGATGAACTTCATTCTTCATTGTCAGTTGTTTTGAGACTATGGAACAAAGAAAATAAGCCTATCTTAACTGGGGCTACTTAAGCTGTATCTTTCGCAGATTTTTTAAATTCCCTTACACTTTTATAGTCATAAATAGGTATAATAGACAAGGTTTGGTGGAGACAAACTCTCCCTGCCATGTGGCCCATCGCAGTTGACTTAGAGAGATGAGGATGGATGGAAGGTGAGTTTGGAGGCCTCTTTAGGGGAATTATAAATGCCTCATTTCTCCCACAAAAACATCTGAATTGCTCCCAATCCTCCGCCAGACGTGTCAGGATGGGGCTTTGTAATGTCAAGGCTCAGCCAGGGCCACCATTAGCTGGGGAAGACACTTGCTGACCTCATAAAGCATGAGGGTTTGTCTCCCTGGGGAGGGATATATATATAGGGGTGCTTAGGGGCTCTGGAGCAGACCACTGGGAAGCCTCAAAATGAGTAAGGTGACTGGGAAGCCACAAGGCTCCAGAGTAGTTGTTAAACACCTGCCTCCTGTTACTTGGGACAAAAGGATGAAGTCCTCCTCTTAAGTGAGGTCCAAAAAAAAAAAAAAAGTCAAGGTGAGCTGAACCCACCCAAAGTCCTCTTGCCCATTGACCCCACCACAGAAGACCCCCCTCCCCTGTCTATGCCTGGCACATAACTGTGAGAGTGAATAATCACCTTCAGGCAAGACTGACCAAGAAAACTTATCAGAAACTGCCCAACACAAGGAAACTTAAAAATATCAGAGGCTAAAAATCTGTGTAACCAGTGCTCCTAGGTGAATGAAGAGCTGAATCAGAACAGACCAGAGGAGATCCCAGAGAATGTGGAGACCCCTGTCATTCCAGCGGGACTGGTTGTCAGCCAGTGACTTCAGAGCATGGCTAGAGACCTCAGAAATCTTCGGGGGTCTTGCTGGTGAGTACTGGCCAACAGTACAGATGTTGACTATTATACTAACTGCATACATTCCTAATGAAAATCAAATCAACCTGATGTGAAATTACGTTTGTCTTTGAGTTCTGTGAGAGTAGGGTCAGAGAGGGTAGGGCAGGCATAAATGTGTAAAGAGGGATGGAGATGGGTCCTGTGGGGTTGTAGATGGGACCAGAAGGTCCACTTTGCCAGAAAGTATGTGGGGAAGAACTGGGTCCAGACTCAGCTTCAAAGATATACTTCCCATGGGAGAAGAGGAAGAGGCCTTGGTGCTTCTCTGTGTGAGTGCAAAGATGGAAACTTAGCTTGGGAGCCATGTCATGTGTGGGGTGGCAGTGCCATTTGCTAAAAAGGCATAGAAAGAAGGTGCCCATAAAAAGAATGGAATATTGACATTTGCAGAAACATGGGATGTATACTATTAAGTAAAATAACTCAGACAGAGATAGACAAATACTGTAAGATATCACTCATAGAATATAAAAACACCAAAAACTAGAGATTATAACAAAAATGGAGGCTCACAGATATAGAGAACAAGCTACTGGTTACCAGTGGGTATGGAAAGAGGAAGGGACAATACAGAGGTGGCGGGGTGGAAGGTATACCATGTTAGGTGTAAGATGAGCTCAAGGATGAACTGTACAACATGGGGAATAGACCCAGTACTCTGTAATAACTATAAATGGAAAGCAAACTTTAACAATTGTATAATAAGAAAGAAAAAGAATGAAAGAGGGGGAGGAAGGAGGGAAGAAAGAAATAAAAATAATGGCGGTTTTGGAGGTCACAAATCCAACATTGATTAGGCCCTTTTTAGCAAAAGAATGTCGGAGAGGGCAGTGGCACCCCACTCCAGTACTCTTGCGTGGAAAATCCCATGGACAGAGGAGCCTGGAAGGCTGCAGTCCATGGAGTCACTAAGAGTTAGAGCGAGTTCACCTTCAGGTTTCACTTTCATGCATTGGAGAAAGAAATGGCAATCCAATCCAGTGTTCTTGCCTGGAGAATCTCAGGGAAGGGGGAGCCTGGTGGGTTGCCATTTATGGGGTCGCACAGAGTCGGACATGACTGAAGTGACTTAGCAGCAGCAGCAGCAACAAAGGAATTTATTTTATTAATTTTATTTAAATTGGAGGCTTATTACTTTACAACATTGTAGTGGATTTCGCCATACTTGACATGAATCCGGCATGGGTGTACATATGTTTGCCATCCTGAAGCCTCCTTCCACCTCCCTCCCCATCTCATCCCTCTGGAGCATCCCAGTGCACCAGCCCCGAGCACCCTGTCTCATGCATTGAACCTGGCCTGGTGATCTGTTTCACATATGATAATATACATGTTTCAATGCTAGTCTCTCATATCATCCCACCCTAGACTTTTCCCACAGAGTCCAAAAGACTGATCTGTACATCTGTGTCCCTTTCTCTGTCTTGCGTACAGGGTTATAGTTACCCTCTTTCTAAATTCCATATATATGTGTTAGCATACTGCATTGATATCTTTCTGACTTACTTCACTCCGTATAATAGGCTCCAGTTTCATTCACCTCATAAGAACTGATTCAAATGCATTCTTTTTAATGGCTGGGTAATATTCCATTGTGTATATGTACCACTACTTTCTTATCCATTCATCTGCTGATGGAATTCTGGGCTGCTTCCATGTCCTGGCTATTGTGAACAGTGCTGTGGTGAATACTGTGGTACATGTGTCTCTTTCAGTTCTGGTTTTCTCGGTGTGTATGCCCAGCAGTGGGATTGCTGGGTCATATGGCAATTCTCGTTCCAGGTTTATAACGAATCTCCACACTGTTCTTCATAGTGGCTGTACTAGTTTGCATTCCAACCAACAGTGTAAGAGGGTTCCCTTTTCTCCACATCCTCCCCAGCATTTATTGTTTGTAGACTTTTGGATAGCAGCCATCCTGACCGGTGTGAGATGGTACCTCATTGTGGTTTTGATTTGTATTTCTCTGATAATGAGTGATGTTGAGCACCTTTTCATGTGTTTGTTAGGCATCTGTATGTATTCTTCAGAGCAAAGGAATTTAGAATGGAGCACTGGGCTCCCAAAGGTGGGGTGGGGGGAGTAGACCACATTCCGTGCAGGCATTACTGGGGGGCAGTGCCCACGAAGAGTTTTATTACAAGAATAAAATCAAGTAAATGCTGGTTTTGTTTTGATTAGCATCTCCATACTCCATATTCTAAAATAATGTCAGTAATTAAGCACTTTTCCTCACCAAAACCAAATTTTGTTGGTTTAAATTTTAAACGTTTCTTGTCATTAATGTAAGGTTTTAATATTTTATATATAACTTACAAGGTACAGAATATATATATATCCATATGTACATACAGACATATGTGTGTGTATATATATATATATATATATATATACACACACATATATACATACAGTTTCATAGGGCCACAGTTTTAAACTTATCTTTAAAAATACGTTATCTTCCAAGAGGGAGTTAATTAAAGTAACCCCTCTTAAACAGTTGGCACCAACACAGGCTGCAATGGTTACCATTGTTCCATTAAACAGAGAATACTTCATGGTTTGGAAGGCCTTGGGTACCTCTTCCTTCACAGCCTGCAGTCCCTGAGGGAACATACTAATACACACCCCACAATCAAACAGTTGATTCTAAATACACAGTGATACCACAAAGATTGTTAAGGTAAAGATACACAATGTAGTTAAATGTCTAAATATGTCAGACAAAGTATTCATGTAAGGTACAGTTTTTTTTTTTTAGCTTGAAAAGTACAATATCTTCTTGTCTTGCAACATAAAATATCTTGTTGATTTTGAAAAATGTTTTAAAGTGAAATGTATTATTAACTGTCAGTTATTTTGAAAGTATGGACCAAAGAAAATCGCCTTAATTGAGGCAGCTTAAACTGTATCTTTTGCAGATGTTTTTTTCTTAAAAATTCCCTTACACATTTACAGTCATAATTAAATATAAATGATCAATAGATTTTATACTATGTTTATTTTCTGGACATTGTTTAATTTATGAATGTAATTAGAAATTTGTTCTGTTGAGTGAGTATTAAAAATTACTCCTCTCTCCTGTGTTGAACACTGTTTATTCTACTACTGAGAGACTTTTATTGCCTAAAGCCTTTTTTCATTTAGCTCTATGGTCTAGGTTTTTTTTTAATTCAGGTCTATTGTCTAGGCTTTTTTTCACTTTGTTTAGGCTCAGGATTTTCTCATCTATTTGTAGCATCTTCAGAGTTTCTGTTTGGAATGTGTGTCTGTTGTTGTTTAGTTGTTCAGTCCTATCCAACTCGTTGCCACCACATGGACTGTTAGCCCACCAGGCTCCTCTGTCTATGGGGATTCTCCAGGCAAGAATACTGGAGTGGAGAAAGTTCTCCTCCAGGGGAACTTTCTGACCCAGAGATGGAACTCGCATCTGCTACGGCTCCTGCATTGCATGTGGATACTATACAGCTAAGCCGAAATATATCTTATGTACAAGAAACCCACTTTAATTGTGAAGATTCATAACCAGTGAAAAGTAAAGATGGAGAAGCCCAAACAAGCATTTATCTTTTACCAACTAATAATAAGAAAATACCTTCATTTTATTTGGCCTTCATTTATTTATTTTTTATGACACTCTTTCTTAAATCATAATTTATCTTTAATATCATCTTATTTTGTATAAATAACCACTTTTAACATTTCTTACAGATCAGATATCTGCTGAGAATGAATTACCCAATGTTTTTTTCATATGAGAATATCTCCTTCTCCTTTATACTTGAAGGATGATTTTCCTGGACATAGAAGTTAAGTTTAGTAGTTTTCTCAAGAAACTTTAAATTTATGGACATATTGTTCATGTACCATGACTTTGCCATGCATAACCACAACCACAGCCTCATTCTAGAACATTTGCATCACTCCAGTGGGTAGTATTCTCCAGTTGGCAGACATTTTTCATTTCCCCCCTCATCTGGGCCCTGGTATCCACTACTCTATTTTCTGTCTTTAGAGAATTACCTCTGGGATATATTCATTTACATGAATGGAATAATGCAATATACAGCCTTTTGTGCCTGGTTTATTTGAATTAACATAATCATTTCAGAGCTCTAGCATGTTATAGCTTATACTAGAACTCCATTCATTTTCTGGCCAAATAATGTTGCATTTCATGTTTTATTTATTCTATCACCAGTTGATGGACAATTTGAGTCATTTCAAAATTTTTTATTTTTAAAATTTATTTGTTTTTAATCTTTTTTAATTTAATAATTTTAAAATTTTTAATTTAATGGCTTTTAAATAAAACATGAATAGAATTTTAATGTAATGGCTGTACAGAATTTTGCTGTTTTCTCTCAAACTTCAGCATGAATCAGCCATAGGTATACATATATGTCCTCCTTCTTCAACCTCTCTCACACATTTCTGTCAGTCTCACCCCCTTAGGCTGGTACAAAGCCCATGTTTGAGTTTCCTGAGAAATACAGCGAATTCCTGTTGGTTTTCTGTTTTACATATGGTAATGTAAGTTTCCATGTTACTATCTTCATACATCTCACCCTCTTCCTTCCCTCTCCCCTTGTCCATTATTCTGTTTTCTATGTCAGTTTCTCACTTGCAGCCCTGCAAATAAATGCTTCGGTACCATCTTTTAGATTCCTTATAAGTGCATTAGTATACAATATATATATATATATATTTTGCTTTCTGACTGACTTTATTTTGTAATAGCTCTAGATTCATCCACCTCATTAGAACTGACTCAAATGTGCTCCTTTTTATGACTGAGTAATACTCTATTGAAAACTCACCTTTTCCTGTCCTGTGGTCAGTGTTTGTTCCAATCCCAAAGAAGGGCAAAGCCAAAGAATGTTCAAACTTCTACACAACTGCACTCATCTCACACACCAGCAGAATATTGTTCGAAATTCTCCAAGCAAGGCTTCAACAATATGTGAACTTGGAACTTCCAGATGTTCATGCTTTATTTATAAAAGCTAGAAGAACCAGAGATCAAATTTCCAACATCCATTGGATCACAGAAAAAGCAAAGGATTTCTATTTGCAATTTTTTAAGGGATCTCCTAACTGTTCTCCATAGTGGCTGTACTAGTTTGTATTCCCACCAACAGTGTAAGAGGGTTCCCTTTTCTCCACACACTCTCCAGTGTTTACTGCTTGCAGACTTTTGGATTGCAGCCATTCTGCAATCCAAAAAAAAAAAAAAAAAAAAGCCTTATGACCCAGCAATCCCACTGCTGGGCACACATACTGAGGAAACCAGAATAGAAAGAGACACATGTACCCCAATTTTCATCACAGCACTGTTTATAATAGCCAGGGCATGGAAACAACTTAGATGTCCATCAGCAGATGAATGGGTAAGAAAGCTGTGGTACATATCACACAATGGAGTATTACTCAGCCATTAAAAATAATATATTTGAATCAGTTTTAATGAGATGGATAAAACTGGAGCTGATTATACAGAGTGAAGCCAGAAAGAAAAACATCAATACAGTATACTAACACATATATATGGAATTTAGAAAGATGGTAATGATGACCCTGTATGAAAGACAGCAAAAGGGACACACAGAAGTGTAGAGTGGACTTTCGGACTCTGAGGGAGAGGGAGAGGGTGGGAAGATTTGGGAGAATGGCATTGAAATATGTATACTATCATGTAAGAAAAGAATCGCCAGTCTATGTTCGATGCAGGATGCAGAATGCTTGGGGCTGGAGGACGAGGATGATCCGGAGGGATGATGTGGGGTGGGAGATGGGAGAGGGGTTCATGTTTGGGAGCTCATGTACACTCGTGGCGGATTCACGTCAATGTATGCCAAAACCAATACTGTATTGTAAAGTAAAATAAAGTAAAAAAATAATAATAAAAATAAAAGTTTGTATTTAATTTTTTCCATTAAAAAAAGAAAAGAAAAGCAAGGGATGGTATGGGGAGGGAGGAGGGAGGGGGTTCAGGATGGGGAACACATGTATATCTGAGGCGGATTCATGTTGATGTATGGCAAAACCAATACAATATTGTCAAGTAATTAACCTCCAATTAAAATAAATAAATTTATATTTTAAAGAAAGAAAAGGAAAAGCAATGGAGTTCCATTTACTTCTGCTTTATTGATTAGGCCAATGCCTTTGACTGTGTTCAGTTCAATTGCTCAGTCATGTCCAACTCTTTTTCATCCCCTGGATTGCAACACACCAGGATCAGTGCACACTGTGAAAAATTCTTCAAGAGATCTAATGCCTGATGATCTGAGGTGGAGCTGATGTCTTAATAATAGAAACAATACTGCACAGTAAATGTGATGAATTTGAATCATCGCCCCCATGATTCCATGCCTGGCACCACAAAGGTTGGTGACTATTGCTCTAAATATTTTCTTGGGGTAGAATGTTTTCTCCCTGTTTTTAAGTACTCTTACACGTAAGCTGTGGAGACTTATGGTGAATGAATCACTTTACTGCCCATTGGGTATGAGTGTATTTTTTTCTGCCAGAATTAATCCTCCATTGTTTCCCATATGTTAATGAAGTCTTTTTTTCTTTCAAAAAGTCAGGCTCATCTCTGCTGAACAGCCAGATATCATTTAAAGAAACAAAGGTCATAAACTGTGTGAGTGAAGGAAGCCTATCACACAGGAATGCCTACTGCATGATTTTTCTCTTGAAAATCAAGCAGAATGTTTGGGGAGGATGCATTCTGAGTTGAGCAAATATAAAGATAGATAGGGAAGTGAAGATAAAGTATGTATTTCTTCACTGAGTGTGGGTATGGGCCTCTTGATAATTCCTTGAGCTCTCCACTTGGATTATTATGTGCTCTTTCCTATTAATGTGTATCTGATTCTTCACAATGCAGATAGGTTTCAAAACTCCTTAGCCCCTCTAACCCAGTTCAAAATGTCTCTTGATCACTGAGCATCTAGATTTTCAGTTTTAGTCACATCCCTGATTACATTACACATACTGTTTCCTAATATGCTCTTAGTGTTTGATATACTGTGAGTATCTTCCTCTGGTTGGTCACGTTTTCTTTTAATGGCAACTAGAATGGCCATAATAAAAAAGACTAAACGTACCAAAGTGTTGGAGAGGATAGAAAGTGGAGCCTTCATACATGACTGGCGAGGATGTAAAATGATACAGCCCTTTGGGGAAACAGTTTAGGACTTTCTAATATGTGAAACATACATTTGCTGTATGACCCACTATATCCCAGCCCTGAAAAAAATATGAGGTAAAAAACAGATGCAGAGAAGATAGGTTAAAATATTGTGTGCTCAGTCCCTAAGTTGTTTCTGGTCCTTTTGTGACCCCATAGACTGTAGTCCACCAGGCTCCTCTCTCCATGGGATGCTTCAGGAAAGAATAGTGGAGTGGGTCACCATGGCCTCCTCCAGGGGATCTTCCCGACCTAGAGATCGAACCCACATCTCTTATCTCTCCTGCCTTGTAGGCAGATTGTTTTTACTGCTGAGTCACCAGGAAAGCTGTACACACACACACACACACACACACACAGCACACAACATACACACACAGGACTATCATTCATGACAAAGAAGAAATATTTCCATTTGAGACTACATGGATGGATGTTCAGGACAATAGGCTAAGTGAAATACATTGGATGGACAAAAACATCTACAATGCATTAGGGGGCTAAAAGTACACACGTTCTGTTATAAAATAAGCCTGTCTTGCTGCGAGAAATTATTAACAAGTGATGGGACCAACAAGGGCTTCATTTCGAAATATACACAAGCATCTCATACAGCTCAACAATGACAATAACAAAAGATAAAACACAATTGAAAAAAGGGCAGAAGAAGACATGGACTGATGGTCAACGGGGACATGTGAATATTCTAGAGTACTTTTACTCTAGAAGAGGAATATTTGAGGCAGACTATTATAACAAAAGCAGAAGATATTAAGAAGAGATGGCAAGAATGTAGAGGAATACAGGAGAACTGTACAAAAATTATCTCCAGGACCCAGATAATCACCATGGTGTGATTACTCACCTAGAGCCAAACATCCTGGAATGTGAAGTCAAGTGGGCTTTAGAAAGCATCTCTATGAAAAAAGCTATTACAGGTGATGGAATTCAAGTTGAGCTATTTCAAATCCTGAAAGATGATGCTGTGAAAGTGCCGCACTCAGTATGCCAACAAATGTGGAAAACTCAGCAGTGGCCACAGGACTGGAAAAGGTCAGTTTTCATTGCAATCCCAAAGAAAAGCAATGCCAAAGAATGCTCAAACTACTGTGCAGTCGCACTCCTATCACACTCTAGTAAAGTAATGCTCCAAATTCTCCAAGCCTGGCTTCAGCAATACATGAAGCTTGAACTTCCAGATGTTCAAGCTGGTTTTAGAAAAGGCAGAGGAACCAAAGATCAAATTGTCAACATCTGCTGGATCATGGAAAAAGCAAGAGAGTTCCAGAAATAACATCTATTTCTCCTTTATTGACTATACCTTTGACTGTGTGGATAAACTGTGGAAAATTCTGAAAGAGATGGGAATACCAGACCACCTGACCTGCCTCTTGAGAAACCTGTATGCAGGTCAGGAAGAAACAGAACTGGACATGGAACAACAGACTGGTTCCAAATAGGAAAAGGAGTACATCAAGGCTGTATATTGTCACCCTGCTTATTTAACTTCTATGCAGAGTACATCATGAGAAACGCTGGACTGGAAGAAGCACAAGCTGGAATCAAGATTGCTGGGAGACATATCAATAATTTCAGATATGCAGATGACACCACCCTTATGGCAAAAAGTGAAGAGGAACTAAAATGCCTCTTGATGAAAGTGAAAGAAGAGAGTGTAAAAGTTGGCTTAAAGCTCGACATTCAGAAAACGAAGATCATGGCATTTGGTCCCATCACTTCACGGGAAATAGAGGGGGAAACAGTGTCAGACTTTATTTTTTGGGGCTGCAAAATCACTGCAGATGGTGATTGCAGCCATGAAATTAAAATACACTTACTCCTTGGAAGGGAAGTTATGACCAACCTAGAGAGCATAAAAACCAGTCATTACTTTGCCAAGAAAGGTCCGTTTAGTTAAGGCTATGGTTTCTCCAGTGGTCATGTATGGATTTTAGAGTTGGACTGGGAAGAAAGCTGAGCGCCGAAGAATCGATGCTCTTCAACTGTAGTGTTGGAGAAGACTCTTGAGAGTCCCTTGGATGTCAGAGAATGTTTAACAGGAAGATTCCTATGTGCTGTTTCTCACAAGTCCTTTGTTTCTTTTTAAGCAGAACAGCATGCTGCTCCCAGGAACTGGGGTCACTTTCTAAGACAGGCTTGAATCTCTTTTAGTAAACATTCACTTTATGACAAAACTGCTTCATCTCGATCCTCTTTCTTGAGATATAGATTGTCTCCTGTCTTGTGACCATCATCATCCCTTGTTCCCTTGGTCACGGTCACTGTACATTTGGTTTTCTGATATTCATCATTGATGAAGGAAACTTCTTGTACTACAGCCTATATATATTCACAGAAAAATCATTAAAGCACCTTTGCTCCATCAGACTTGGGTCCCCTTATCTGTCTGTCTTTCTTTCTTTCTCTCTCTCTCTCTTCAGCTGATTCACTGGAGTGCAGAGACTGTCTTGCTCACTTTCCTGTCCGGGCTTCTAAGACTCTCTTGAGAAAGCAATCTGTGCCTTCACACCCTCCAGAGGGCGCCCAGTGCCTTTGTGAGAGACGCAAGTCCTGTGTCAAGCACTTTATTGGTTTTCTGTGTAAACCAGGAGTATCAGCCTCTTTCTCTCTTTCACTTTCCTATCATCGCCTCTGGGCCACCAGTTCCCGGTCCATTAAAGGACTCCAACACTTGAACTGCAAGGAGATCCAACCAGTCCATTCTAAAGGAAATCAGTCCTGGGTGTTCATTGGAAGGACTGATGCTAAAGCTGAAACTCCAACATTTTGGCCACCTCATGCGAAGAGTTGACTCATTGGAAAAGATGTGGGGAAGAATTGGAGGCAAGAGGAGAAGGGGATGACAGAGGATGAGATGGCTGGACGGCATCACCGACTTGATGGACATGAGTTTGAGTAAACTTCGGGATTTGGTGATGGACAGGGAAACCTGTTGTACTGTGATTCATGGGGTCTCAAAGAGTCGGACACTCCTGAGCTACTGAACTGAACTGAACATGGGAAGGGGCTTATAGATCTTGAGAAGTATAAGCCAGATCAAGGAACTATCTGAAAATGAACTGACCCCACACTGTCCGCAACAACACCAGAGAAAGTCTTAGATATATTTTACTATTATCATTCTTTAATTTTTAAAATTTTTATGTATTTAAATCCTCTACTACTCCTTTAATTTTCACTTTTATAACCTACTATTTCATTGCAAATAAAGACCCTATTTTTTAAAGCAAACTTCATATATATATATATATATATATTATAATTTTTGTGTTTTTTTCTTTAATATTGTATTTTTGAAAATCTAACCTCTACTCTAGGTTTTTAATCTTTGCTTTTTGGTATTTGTTATCAATTATGTACCTTTAAGAACCCAATCTTCAGTATCCATTTTACTTGGGAGTGAGGTTACTTGCTTGACTGCTTTCTCCCCCTTTGGACTACCCTTTTTCTCCACCAGGTCGCCTTTATCTCCTCCCTCTTCCTTCTCTTCTCTACCCAACTCAGTGAATCTCTTTGTGTGTTCCAGGTGGGGAGAACACTCAGGAAACTGATTACTGGCTGGATCTGTCTCTCTTTTTTGATTCCCCCTTTTATCCTCCTGGTCACCTCTGTCTCCTTCCTCCCTCTTCTCTTCTCTATGTAACTCTGGAACCTCTCTGGGTGTCCTTCACTGTGGAGAAACTTTTCATCTTTAACCTAGATGTTCTATCAATGGTGCTTTATAGATGGAGAAGCCTTAAGACTACTGTAAAAATAAGACTGAAAACCAGGAGCAGGATACTTAAGTACAAATCTTGAGAACACCAGAGAACTCTTGACTCCAGGGAACATTAATCGGCAGGAGCTCATCAAAGGCCTCCATACCTACACTGAAAGCAAGCACCACCCAAGGTCCAACAAGTTCCAGAGCAAGATATATCACAAAAATTCTCCAGCAACACAGAAACATAGCTCAGAGATTTAATATACAGGCTGTCCAAAGTAACACCAAACGCACTGACATTTCATAACTCATTACTGGACACTTCATTGCACTCCAGAGTGAAGATATCCAGGTCCACCCACCAGAACACTGACACAAGCTTCCCTAACCAGGAAACCTTGATAAGCCACCCATACAATCCCACCCACAGTGAGGAAACTCCAGAATGAAGAGAAATCCACAAACTGCCAGAATACAGAAAGGCCACCCCAAACACAGCAACATAAACAAGATAAAGAGGCAGAGGAATACCCAGCAGGTAAAGGAACATGATAAATGCCCACCAAACCAAACAAAAGAGGAAGAGATATGGAATCTACCAGATAAAAAATTCCAAATACTGATAGTGAAAATGATCCAAAATCTTGAAATCAAAATGGAATCACAGATAAATAGCCTGGAGTCAAGGATTGAGAAGATGCAAGAAAGGTTTAACAAGGACCTAGAAGAAATAAAAAAGAGTCAACATATAATGAATAATGCAATAAATGAGATCAGAAACACTCTGGAGGCTACAAATAGTAGAATATCGGAGGCAGAAGATAGGATTAGTGAAATAGAAGATAGAATGGTAGAAATAAATGAATCAACGAGGGAAAAAGAAAGACGAATTAAAAGAAATGAGGACAACCTCAGAGACCTCCAAGACAATATGAAACGATCCAACATTCGAACTATAGGAGTCCCAGAAGAAGAAGACAAAAAGAAAGACCATGAGAAAATACTTGAGGAGATAATAGTTGAAAACTTTCCTAAAATGGGGAAGGAAATAATCACCCAAGTCCAAGAAACCCAGAGAGTGCCAAACAGGAAAAACCCAAGGCGAAACACCCGAAGACACATTTTAATCAAATTAACAAAGACCAAACACAAAGAACAAATATTAAAAGCAGCAAGGGAAAAACAACAAATAACACACAAGGGGATCTCCATAAGAATAAGTGCAGATCTTTCAATAGAAACTCTTCAGGCGAGGAGGGAATGGCAAGACGTACTTAAAGTGATGAAGGATAATAACCTTCAGCCAAGACTACTGTACCCAGCAAGAATTTCATTCAAATATGAAGGAGAAATCAAAAGCTTTACAGACAAGCAAAAGCGTAGAGAATTCAGCACCACCAAACCAGCTCTCCAACAAATACTAAAGGATAGACTTTAGAAAGGAAACACAAAAAGGACATATAAACCCGAAGCCAAAACAATAAAGTAAATGGCAACAGGAGCACACTTATCGATAATTGCTTTAAATGTAAATGGTTTGAATGCCCCAACCAAAAGGCAAAGACTGGCTGAATGGATACAAAAACAAGATCCCTATATATGCTGCCTACAAGAGACCCACCTCAAAACAACGGACATGTACAGACTAAAAGTGAAGGGCTGGAAAAAGATATTCCATGCAAATAAAGACCAAAAGAAAGCAGGAGTAGCAATACTCATATCCGATAAAATAGACTTTAAAACAAAGGCTGTGAAAAGGGACAAAGAAGGCCACTACATAATGATTAAAGGATCGATCCAAGAAGAAGATGTAACATTATAAATATATATGCACCCAACATAGGAGCACCGCAATATGTAAGACAATTGCTAACAAGCATGAAAGGGGAAATTAATAATAACACAATAATAGTGGGAGACTTTAATACCCCACTCACACCTATGGACAGATCAACTAAACAGAAAATTAACAAAGAAACGCAAACGTTAAATGATACAATAGACCAGTTAAACCTAATTGATATCTATAGGACATTTCACCCCCAAACAATGAATTTCACCTTTTACTCAAGTGCACACGGAACCTTTTCCAGGATGATCACATTCTGGGTCATAAATCTAACCTTGATAAATTCAAAAAAATCGAAATTATTCCAAGCATCTTCTCTGACCATAATGCACTAAGGTTAGATCTCAATTATAGGAGAAAAACTATTAAAAATTCCAACATTTGGAGGCTGAACAACACCCTTCTGAATAATCAACAAATCACAGAAGAAATCAAAAAAGAAATCAAAATATGCATAGAAATGAATGAAAATGAAAACACAACCACACAGAACCTTTGGGACACTATAAAAGCAGTCCTAAGAGTAAAGTTCATAGCAATACAGGCATACCTCAAGAAACAAGAAAAAAGTCAAATAAATAACCTAACTCTACACCTAAAGCAACTAGAAAAGGAAGAAATAGAGAACCCCAGAGTTAGTAGAAGGAAAGAAATCCTAAAAATTAGGGCAGAAATAAATGCAAAAGAAACAAAAGAGACCATAGCAAAAATCAACAAAGCAAAAAGCTGGTTCTTTGAAAGGATAAATAAAATTGACAAACCATTAGCCAGACTCATCAAGAAACAAAGAGAAAAAAATCAAATCAATAAAATTAGAAATGAAAATGGAGAGATCACGACAGACAACTCAGAAACACAAAGAATCATAAGAGACTACTATCAGCAATTATATGCCAATAAAATGGACAGCTTGGAAGAAATGGACAAATTCTTAGAAAACTACAACGTTCCAGAACTGAACCAGGAAGAAATAGAAAATCTTAACAGACCCATCACAAGCATGGAAATTGAAACTGTAATCAGAAATCTTCCAGCAAACAAAAGCCCAGGTCCAGATGGCTTCACAGCTGAATTCTACCAAAAATTTCGAGAAGAGCTAACACCTATCTTACTGAAGCTATTCCAGAAAATTGCAGAGGAAGGTAAACTTCCAAACTCATTCTATGAGGCCACCATCACCCTAATACCAAATCCTGACAAAGACACCACAAAAAAAGAAAACTACAGGCCAATATCACTGATGAACACAGATGCAAAAATCCTCAACAAAATCCTAGCAATCAGAATCCAGCAACACATTAAAAAGATCATACACCATGACCAAGTGGGCTTTATCCCAAGGATGCAAGGATTCTTCAATATCCACAAGTCAATCAATGTAATTCATCACATTAACAAACTGAGAAATAAAAATCATATGATTATCTCAATAGATGCAGAAAAAGCCTTTGACAAAATTCAACATCCATTTATGATAAAAACTCTCCAGAAAGCAGGAATAGAAGGAACATACCTCAACATAGTAAAAGCTATATATGACAAAACCACAGCTAACATTATCCTCAATGGTGAAAAATTGAAACCATTTCCCATAATGTCAGGAACAAGACAAGGGTGTCCACTTTCACCACTACTCTTCAACATCGTACTGGAAGTTTTCACCACAGCAATCAGAGCAGAAAAAGAAGTACAAGGAAACCAAATTGGAAAAGAAGAAGTAAAACTCTCAGTGTTCGCAGATGACATGATCCTCTACATAGAAAATCCTAAAGACTCGACCAGAAAACTACTAGAGCTAATCAATGAATATAGTAAAGTTGCAGGATATAAAATCAACACTCAGAAATCCCTTGGATTCCTATACACTAATAATGAGAAAGTAGAAAAAGAAGTTAAGGAAACAATTCCATTCACCATTGCAACGAAAAGAATAAAATACTTAGGAATATTCCTACCTAAAGACCTATATATCAAAAACTATAAAACACTGATGAAAGAAATCAAAGAGGACACTAATAGATGGAGAAATATACCATGCTCATGGGTCGGAAGAGTCAATATAATGAAAATGAGTATACTACCTAAAGCAATCTACAGATTCAATGCAATTCCTATCAAGCTACCAGCAGTATTTTTCACAGAACTAGGTCAAATAATCTCAAGATTTGTATGGAAATACAAAAAACCTCGAATAGCCAAAGCAGTCTTGAGAAAGAAGAATGGAACTGGAGAAATCAACTTGCCTGACTTCAGGCTCTACTACAAAGCCACAGTCATCAAGACAGTATGGTACTGGCACAAAGACAGAAATATAGACCCATGGAACAAAATAGAAAGTCCTGAGATAAACCCACACACCAATGGATATCTTATCTTCAACAAAGGAGGCAAGAATATACAATGGAGTAAAGACAGTCTCTTTAACAGGTGGTGCTGGGAAAACTGGTCAACCACTTGTAAAAGAATGAAACTAGACCTCTTTCTAACACCATACACAAAAATAAACTCAAAATGGATTAAAGATCTAAATGTAAGACCAGAAACTATAAAACTCCTAGAGGAGAACATAGCCAAAACACTCTCCGACATAAATCACAGCAGGATCCTCTATGATCCACCTCCCAGAATACTGAAAATAAAAGCAAAAATAAACAAATGGGACCTAATTAAAATTAAAAGCTTCTGCACAGAAAGGAAACTATAAGCAAGGTGAAAAGACAGCCTTCTCAATGGGAGAAAACAATAGCAAATGAAACAACTGACAAACAACTAATCTCAAAGATATATAAGCAACTTGTGCAGCTCAACTCCAGAAAAATAAACGAACCAATCCAAAAATGGGCCAAAAAACTAAATATACATTTCTCCAAAGAAGACATACGGATGGCTAACAAACAAGTGAAAAGATGCTCAACATCACTCATTATCAGAGAAATGCAAATCAAGACCACAATGAGGTATCATTTCACTCCAGTCAGAATGGCTGTGATCCAAAAGTCTACAAGCAATAAATGCTGGAGAGGATGTGGAGAAAAGGGAACCCTCTTACACTGCTGGTGGGAATGCAAACTAGTACAGCCATTATGGAAAACAGTGTGGAGATTCCTTAAAAAATTACAAATAGAACTGCCTTATGACCCAGCAATCCCACTGCTGGGCATACACACTGAGGAAACCAGAATTGCAAGAGACACATGTACCCCAATGTTCATTGCAGCTCTGTTTACTATAGCCAGGACATGGAAACAACCTAGATGTCCATCAGCAGATGAATGGATAAGAAAGCTGTGGTACATATACACAATAGAGTACTACTCAGCCCTTAAAACGAATAAATTTGACTCAGTTCTAATGAGATGGATGAAATTGGAACCAATTATACAGAGTGAAGTAAGCCAGAAAGAAAATCACCAATACAGTATACTGACACATATATATGAAATTTAGAAGATAGTAATGATGACCCTATATGTGAGACAACAAAAGAGACACAGAGGTATAGAACAGACTTTTGGACCCTGAGGGAGAGGGAAAGGGTAGGATGGTTTAGGAGAAAGGCATTGAAACATGTATACTATCTTGTAAGCAACGAAGCGCCAGTCTATGTTCAATGCAGGATGCAGGATGCATGGGGCTGGTGCACAGGATGATTCAGGTAGATGATATGGGGTGGGATGTGGGAGGGGGCTTCGGCATTGGGAGATTGTGTTCACCTGTGGCTGATTCATGTCCATGTATGGCAAAACAAATACAGTATTGTAATTAAAAAAAATAAATAAATAAACGAAAAAAAAAAAAACTGACTCAGGAAGAAGTAGAAAATCTTAACAGACCCATCACAAGTACGGAAATTGAAACTGTAATCAGAAATCTTCCAGCAAACAAAAGCCCAGGTCCAGAGAGCTTCACAGCTGATTTCAACAAAAAAATCTGAGAATAGCTAACACCTATTCTACTCAAAGTCTTCCAGAAAATTGCAGAGGAAGGAAAACTTCCAAACTTATTCTGAGGACAACATCACCCTAATACCAAAACATGACAAAGACGCCACAAAACAGAAAGCTACAGGCCAATATCACTGATGAACATAGATGCAAAAATCTTTAACAAAATTCTAGTGATCAGAATCCAACAACATATTAAAAATATCATACATCATGACCAAATGGGCCTTATCCCAGTGATGCAACTATTCTTCAATAGCCACAAATCAATCAATAATACAACACTTTAACAAATTGAAAAACAAAAGCCATATGAATATCTCAATAGATGCAGAGAAAGCCTTTGAAAAAATTCAACATCCATTTATGATAAAAACTCTCCAGAAAGCAGGAACAAAAGGAACATACCTCAATATAATATAATCTGTATATGACAAAGCCACAGCAATTATTATCCTCAATGGTGAAAAATGGAAAGCATTTCCCCTCAAGTCACGAACAAGGCTGCAGTTTTGAGCCTCTGATTTTTTTTTTAAGTTTCCTTGTGGTGGGCTGTTTCTGAGAAATTTTCTTGGTCAGCTTTACCTGAAGATGATTATTCACTCTCACAGTTACCCTGTCAACCTGGAGAAAAGAAGAGAGGGGTAGAGAATGGCATTGGTTTGGGGAAGATTTTGAAGTTAGATGGGAATGATAGCTTCAGGAGAAGGGGTGTGGGCAGAGAAGGGTTCTGTGCCAGGCAAGGACAGAGGAGGGTGTCTTCTGGGGTGGGGTCAATGGGCAAGAGGACTTTGGGTGGATTCAGCTCACCTTGATATTTTTCTTGGACCTCAATTGAGAGGAGGTTTTCATCCTTTTGTCCTGGGAAACTGAGGCAGGTGTTTCATAACTATTCTGGAGCCTTGTGGCTTCCCAGTCACTGTAGTCATTTTGAGGCCTCCCAGTGGTCTGCTCCAGATCCCCTGAGCACCCCTATATATATATCCCTCCCCAGGGAGAAACACCCTCATGCTTTATGACGTCAGCAAGTCTCTTCCCCAGCCAATAGTGGCCCTGGATGAGCCTTGACATCACAAAGCTCCATCCTGACACCTCTACCAGAAGATGGGGAGCAATTTAGATGTTTTGGTGGGAGAAATGAGGCATTCATAATTCCCTTAAAGAGGCCTCCACACTCACCTGCCATTCTCATCTCTCTATATCAAGTCCGATGGGTCACATGGCAGGGAGTTTGTGTCTCCTCCAAACCTTGTCGACTATATCTATTTATGACTGTAAAGTGTAAGAGAATTTAAAACAATCTGCAAAACATACAGCTTAAGCAGCCCAGTTAACGTAGGTTTATTTTCTTGTTCCATGTTTCAAAATAACTGACAGTTAAGAATGAATTTCATTTAAAATCTATGTTTCAAATTCAGCAAGATATTTTATGTTCAAATATAAGATGATTTTTTTTATTTTCAAGCAAAAAAGTTTGTACTTTGCAGTGAATACTTTGTTTCACTGATTTAGATGTAAATAAAAGCACATTGTGTGTCTTTAACTTGACAACTTTTGTGTTATCACTGTGTGTTTAGAATCGAAAGTTTGAATGTGGGTGTGTATTACTACGTTCCCCAGGGGACTGCAGATGATGCAGGAAGTATTCTCAAGGCCTTGAAAACCACTCAGGATGTTCCGTGGAATGGATCAGTGGTAACCATGGCAGTCTGTGTTGGTGACAATTGTTTAACAGGGTCTTCTCTTAAAATACTCCCTCATAGAAGACAATGAATTTTTAAAGGTAACTAGTAAAACCGGCTGTATGAATTTATATAAATGTGTGTGTGTGTGTATACACACATATGTGTCTGTGCATTTGTGTATATATATACACTCAAACTTTGTACCTTGTGAATAATATAAAATCTTAAAATCTGATATATATGACAACAAATGTTTAAATTGTAAACTAACAAAATTTGGTTTTGCAGATGAAAAGTATTTAATTACTGACATCTTAGAATACTAGAGTATGGGGATGGTAATCAAAAGAGAACCAGAGCTTACTTGGTTTTATTCTTGTAATAAAACTCTTCATGGGAAATACCCCCCCAGTATTGCCGGCATGGGATGTGTGCTACTCATCCTGCCCCACCTGTGGTAGCCCACTGCTCCATTCTAAATTCCTTTGCTCTGAAGAAGACACACAGATGGCTAACAAACACATGAAAAGATTTTCAACATCATTCATTATCAGAAAAATGAAAACCAAAGCAACAATGAGGTACCATCTCAAGCTTGTCAGGATGGCTGCTAACCAAAATTCTACAAGCAATAAATGCTGGAGAGGATTTGGAGAAGGGAATTCTCTTGCACTGTTGGTGGGAATGCAATCTAATACAGCCACTATGGAGAAAAGTGTGGAGATTCCTTAAAAAACTGGAACTAGAACTGCCATGTGACCCAGCAATCCCACTGCTGGGCATACACACCGAGGAAACCAGACTTGAAAGAGACATGTGTACCTGAATAATCATCACAGCACTGTTTACAATAGCCAGGACATGGAAGCAACCTAGATGTCCATGAGCAGACAAATCAATAAGAAAGCAGTGGTACATATACACAATGGAATATTACTCAGCCATTAAAAATAATACACTTGAGTTAGTTCTGAGGTGGATGAAATTGGAGCCTATTATACAGACTGAAATAAGTCAGAATGAAAAACACCAATAGAGTAAACTAATGCATATATATGGAATTAAGAAAGATGGTAATGATAACTCTGTATGCAAGACCGCAAAAGAGACACAGCTTTACAGAACAGTCTTTTGGACTCTGTGGGAGAAGGCGAGGGTGGGGCAATCTGAGAGAATAGCATTGAAACATGTATATTATGATACGTGAAGCAGATCACCACTCCAGGTTCAATGCGTGAGGCAGGGTGCTCGGGGCTGGTGCAGTGGGATGACCCAGAGGGATGGAATAAGGAGGGAGGTGGGAGGGGGGTTCAGGATGGGAAACACATGTACAGCTGTAGCTGAGTGCCATCAAGTATGGCAAACAGCTATAGCATTGTAAAATAATTAGCCCCCAATTAAAATAAATAAATTTCAAAAAATAAACTGAATTCCTTTGCTAAAAAGGGCCTAATCAATGTTAGCTTTGTGACTTCTGAAAACATCATCATTTTCCTTACTTTCTTCCCTCCTTCCTCCCCACTTTTTCTTGCCTTTTCTTTCTTATTATACAATTGTTAATGTTTGCTTTCCATTTATAGTTATTACAGAGTACTGGCTCTATTCTCCATGTTGTACAGTTAGTTCATCCTTCAGCTCATCTTACACCTAACATGGTGTGCCTCCCACTCCCCAAACTCTGTATTGCCCCCCACTTCCCCTCTCTGCTGCTAACCAGTAGATTGCTCTCTATATCTGTGAGCCTCCATTTTTGTGATATTCTCTATTTTGTGGTGTTTTTAGATTCTTAAGTGATACCATACAGTATTTGTCTATCTCTGTCTGAGTTATTTTACTTTATAGTATACATTCCATGTTGCTGTAAATGTCAATATTCCATTCTGTTTATGGGGCACCTTCTTTCTATGCCTTTTCAGCAAATGACACTACCACCTCACACATGACATGCCTCCCCAGCCAAGTTTCCAGTTCTGCACTCACACAGAGAAACACCAAGTCTTCTTCCTCTTCTCCCATGAGAAGTATATCTTTGAAGCTGAGTCTCGAACCAGTTCTTCCCACCAACCCCTGCTCGACTTTCTGGCAAACTGGACCTTCTGGTCCTATCTCAATCCCACGGGACACATCTCTTCCCTCTCCACACATTTATGCCTGCCCTGCCCTCTCTGCCCCCCACTCTCTCAGAACTCGGAGACAAACATAATTTGACATCAGGTCGATTTTATTTTCATTATGAATGTATGCAGTTGGTATAATAGTCAACATCTGTACTGTTGGCCAGTACTCAGCGGCAAGACCCCCAAGGATTTCTGAGGTCTCTAGCCATGCTCTGAGGTCACTGGCTGCCCACCGTTCCTGCTGCAATGACAGGGGTCTCCACAGTCTCTGGGACCTCCTCTGGTCCATTCTGAATTAGCTCTTCATTCCCCTTGGAGCACTGTGTACAGAGCTTTGAGCCTCTGATTTTTTTTAAGATTCCTTGTGGTAGGTGGTTTCCGAGATGTTTTCTTGGTCAGCTTTTCATGAAGGTGATTTTTCACTCTCACAGTTACCCTGGCAAACTGGAGAAAAGAAGAGAGGGGTAGAGAATGGCATTGGTTTGGGGAAGATTTTGAAGTTAGATGGGAATGATAGCTTCAGGAGAAGGGGTGTGGGCAGAGAAGGGTTCTGTGCCAGGCAAGGACAGAGGAGGGTGTCTTCTGGGGTGGGGTCAATGGGCAAGAGGACTTTGGGTGGGTTCAGCTCACCTTGATATTTTTCTTGGATCTCAATTGAGAGGATGTCTTCATTCTTTTGTCCTTGGTAACTGGAGCCAGGTGCTCATAACTACTCTGGAGCCTTGTGGCTTCCCAGTCACTGTAGTCATTTTGAGGCCTCCCAGTGGTCTGCTCCAGATCCCCTGAGCACCCCTATATATATATCCCTCCCCAGGGAGAAACACCCTCATGCTTTATGAGGTCAGCAAGTCTCTTCCCCAGCCAATGGTGGCCCTGGCTGAGCCTTGACATCACAAAGCCCCATCCTGACACCTCTACCAGAAGATGGGGAGCAATTTAGATGTTTTGGTGAGAGAAATGAGGCATTTGTAATTCCCCTAAAGAGGCCTCCACACTCACCTGCCATTCTCATCTCTCTATATCAAGTCCGATGTGTCACATGGCAGGGAGTGTGTGTCTCCTCCGAACCTTGTCTATTATATCTATTTATGACTGTAAAAGTGTAAGGGAAGTAAAAAAAAAATCTGCAGACAGCTTAAGCAGTTCCAGTTAACATACGTTTATTTTCTTTGTTCCATAGTTTCAAAATAACTGACAATTAAGAATGAATTTCATTTAAAACCTATGTTTCAAATTCAGCAAGATATTTTATGTTCAAATATAAGATGGTTTTGTTCTTTTCAAGCTAAAAAGTATTTGTACTTTGCAGTGAATACTTTATTTTACTGATTTAGACGTAAATAAAACACATTGTGAATCTGTATTTTGATAATTTTTGTGGTATCACTCTGTGTTTAGAATCGACTGTTTGAATGTGGGGTGTGTATTAGTACATTCCAGAGGAGACTGCAGGCTGCAGAGGAAGTATTCTAAAGGCCTTGTAAACCATGCAGTATGCTCTGCGGAATGGAGTGATGGTAACCATGGCAGCCTGTATTGGTGGCAGTTGTTTAACAGGGTCTTCACTTAATGAACTCTGTCATAGAAGACAATGAAATTTTAAAGATAACTAGTAAAACTGTGGCTATATATATATATATATATATATAAACATACACACATATGTGTGTGCATTTGTATATATGTACACAGAAACTTTGTACCTTGTTAATAATATATAAAATCTTATTTTTTAATTTTTATTTTTACTTTATTTTACTTTACAATACTGTATTGCTTTTGCCATACATTGACGAGAATCTGCCACAGGTGTACATCAGTTCCCAATTCTGAACACCCCTCCCACCTCCCACCACATATCATCTCTCTGGATCATCCCCGTGCACCAGCCCCAAGCATCCTGTATCCTGCATAGATCATAGACTGGCGATTTGTTTCTTACATGATAGTATACGTGTTTCAATGCCATTCTCCCACATCATCCCACCCTCTCCTTTTCCCTCAGAGTCCAAAAGTCTGTTGTACACATTTGTGTCTCTTTTACTGTCTCACATACAGGTTTATCATTACCATCTTTCTAAATTCCATATATATGTGTTGAAGTGAAGTGAAGTGAAGTCACTCAGTCGTGTCCGACCCTCAGCAACCCCATGGATTGCAGCCTCCCAGGCTCCTCCGTCCATGGGATTTTCCAGGCAAGAGTGCTGGAGTGGATTGCCATTTCCTACTCCAGGGGATCTTCCTGACCCAGGAATCAAACCCAGGTCTCCCGCACTGCAGGCAGACACTTTACCGTCTGAGCCACCAGGGAAGCTGGCTTACTTCACTCTGTATAAGCAGCTCCAGTTTCATCCATCTCATTAGAACTGAGTAAAATGTATTCTTTTTAATGGCTGGGTAATACTCCATTGTGTATATGTACCACAGCTTTCTTATCCATTCATCTGCTGATGGACATCTAGGTTGTTTCCATGTCCTGGCTATTATAAACAGTGCTGCAATGAACATTGGGGTACATGTGTCTCTTTCAATCCTGGTTTCCTCGGTGTTTATGTCCAGCAGTGGGATTGCTGGGTCATAAGGCAGTTCTATTTGCAATTTTTTAAGGAATCTCCACAGTATTCTCTATAATGACTGTGCTATTTTTTATTCCCACCAACACTGTAAGAGGGTTCCCTTTTCTCCACCCTCTCCTGCATTTATTGCTTGTAGACTTTTCAATCGGAGCCATTCTGACTGGTGTGAAATGGTACCTCACTGTGATCTTGATTTGCATTTCTCTGACAATGAGTGATGTTGAGCATCTTTTCATGTGTTTGTTAGCCATCCATATGTCTTCTTTGGAGAAATGTCTATTTAGTTCTTTGGCCCATTTTTTGATTGGGTCATTTATTTTTTCTGGAATTGAGCTGTATAAGTTCCTTGTATATTTTTGAGATTAGTTGTCAGTTCCTTCATTTGCTATTATTTTCTCCCATTCAGAAGGCTATCTTTTCACCTTGCTTTTAGTTTCCTTTGTTGTTCAGAAGCTTTTAATTTTAATTAGATCCCATTTGTTTATTTTTGTTTTTATTTCCAGTATTCTGGGAGGTAGATCATAGAGGATCCTACTGTGATTTATGTTGGAGAGTGTTTTGCCTATGTTCTCCTCTAGGAGTTTTATAGTTTCTGGTCTTATGTTTAGATCTTTAATCCATTTTGAGTTTATTTTTGTGTGTAGTGTTAGAAAGTGATCTGGTTTCATTTTTTTACAAGTGGTTGACCAGTTTTCCCAGCACCACTTGTTAAAGAGATTGTCTTTACTCCATTGTATATTTTTGCCTCCTTTGTCGAAGATAAGTTGTCCATAGGTGTGTGGATTTAACTCTGAGCTTTCTATTTTGTTTCATGGATCTATATTTCTGTCTTTGTGCCAGTACCATACTGTCTTGATGACTGTGGCTTTGTAGTAGAGCCTGAAGTCAGGCAAGTTGATTCCTCCAGTTCCATTCTTCTTTCTTAAGATTGCTTTGGCTATTAGAAGTTTTTTGTATTTCCATAAAAACTGTGAAATTATTTGTTCTAGTTCTGTGAAAAATACTGCTGGTAGTTTGATATGGATTGCATTGAATCTGTAGATTGCCTTGGGTAGTATACTCATTTTCATTATGTTGATTCTTCTGATCCGTGAACATGGTATATTTCTCCATCTATTAGTGTCTACTTTGATTTCTTTCATCAGTGTTTTATAGTTTTGTATATATAGGTCTTTAGTTTCTTTAGGGAGGTATATTCCTAAGTATTTTATTCTTTTTGTTGCAATGGTGAATGGAATTGTTTCCTTAATTTCCTTTTCTACTTTCTCATTATTAGTGTATAGGAATGAAAGGGATTTCTGTGTGTTGATTTTATATCCTGCAACTTTACTATATTCATTGATTAGCTCTAGTAATTGTCTGGTGGAGTCTTTAGGGTTTTCTATGTACAGGATCATGTTATCTGCAAAGAGTGAGAGTTTTGCTTTTTCTTTTCCAATTTGGTTTATTTTCTTTGTTTCATAGTTTCAAAACAAGTGACAATGAAGAATGAATTTCATTTAAAACCTATTTTTCATATACAGAAAGATATTTTACATTCAAATATAAGATGATTTTGTTCTTTTCAAGCTAAAAAAGTGTATACCTTGCATTGAATGCTTTGTTTCACTGATTTAGACATAAATAAAATCACATTGTGTGTCTTTGTGTTGACCATCTTCGTGGCATCACTGTGCTTTTAGAATCAGCTGTTTGAATGTGTGGACTGTGAAGATTTCGGGTGACAGACTATTGATGCCTAGCTTGAAGGATTTTGAGAATTACCTTGCTAGCATGTGAAATGAGTACAGTTTGCAGTAGTTTGAACATTGTCTGGCATTGCCCTTCTTTGGAATTGAAATGAAAACTGACCTTTTCCAGTCCTATGGCCACTGCCAAATTTTCCAAAGTGGCTGGCATATTGAGTGCAGCACTTTAACAGTACCACCATTTAGGATTTGAAAGAGCTAAGTTGGAATTTAATCATCTCCACTAGTTTTGCTTGTACTGCTGCTTCCTAAGGCCCTCGTATCTGCACTCCAGGATGTCTGGCTCTAGGTGAGTGATCACACCATCATGGTTATCCAGGTTATATCATGTCAATGTATGGCAAAACAAATACAGTATTGTGGGGTGGGGGGTGGGAGGGGGCTTCGGCATTGGGAGATTGTGTTCACCTATGGCTGATTCGTGTCAATGTATGGCAAAACAAATACAGTATTGTAATTAAAAAATAAACAAATTTAATTTTAAAAAGATATATTTTTAACAGTTCCTCTGTGTTTTCTTGCTACCTTTTGCTTTAGTTAGGCCCATAACATTTCTGTCCTTTATCATGCCTGTCTTTGCATGAAATGTTCCCTTGGCATTCCTCTTTCTTGAAGACATCTCTAGTCTTTCCCATTGTATTGTTTTCCTCTGTTTCTTTGCTTTATTCAAACCCCTTGTGAGTATACATTGGAAGTGACAAATAGATTAAAGGATTAGATCTGGCACACAGAGTACCAGAAGACCGATGGATGGAGGTTCCTAACATTGTACAGGAGGTGGTGATCAAAACCATCCACAAGAAAAATAAATGTAAAAAGGCAATGTGGTTGTCTGAGGAGGCCTTACAAATAGATGAGAAGAGAAGAGAAAGGCAAAGGAGACACAGAAAGATATAGAATGCAGAGTCCCAAAGATTGGCAAAGAGAGATAAGAAGGCCTTCTTAAGTGAGCCACCAGGGAAGCCCCTTATCTAATAAAAGGGATTTCTCAATGGGATTGCTATGTGCTCAGTCGCCTTGTATAGACACTATGTCATAGTGCCTCCTCCCCTCCCTAGCTGGGGGTCACCATCTGCTAGCCTCAGTGCCCAGGAGGAGGGGGCACCCCAGCTTCTCCCATGGGGAAGCCACAGGCCCAAGAATCAGGTGTGTCTTCCTGGGGTTGTGATTGTAAAAATCATGCACTCACCTTTAATCATCACCTCACACCTTGCATTCGCCCGAGAAACACACAGAGGACCGAGGAGACCATGGAAACTGCCACCAGGCTCCACATTGGCAGTCACCCACATTCAGTGGACACACAGATGGATGACGAGCCCCACAAGATAGGGCTAAGAATAGCATCCGCAATGCCCAGCTCCTCAACATGCCAACCAGCAGCCCGTAGGCGGCTTCCAGTTCAGCCCAGTGATGTCACATGATGCGAATGAGGAGTAGCCTCTGCAATGCCCAGCTCCTCAGTGCACCCTTCGTCAGCCCTGAGGTGGCTTCTGATTCAGGCCAGGAACGTCACAGGACGTGACTGAGACACAGCCCCCGCAATGCCCAGCTCCACACTTGGGCCATTCATCAGCCCCGAAGCAGCTTCCGGTTCAGCCCAGTGATGAAACACCATGTGAACTATGAGCAGTCTCCACAAGGCCTAGCTCTTCAGAGCGCCGTCGGTCAGCCCCAAGGTGGCTTCTGTTCAGGCTGGTAGTGTCACAGGACCTGACTGAGATGCAGCCTCTGCAATGCCCAGATCCATTCATGCACCGTTCCTCAGCCCTGAAGCAGCTTCCAGTTCAACATGATGATGTCTCCAACACATCCGTGGGCCCAGATGAAGACGCCTGCGATGGTGTTTGCATAGCCGGTGGATGACCCTGGGCACTGGCCCCATACCCATGTGCAAAGGTAGGGGAGCCCCCACTGGGTCAGCTTCTCCAGGGACCAGGCCAGGTGGATGCGGACAAAATCCAGGTTCTCTGTGAGGTTGATGCTGGCCACCAACAGCCTGCCTGGGACAAGAGAGGGGCTGCTGTTCATGGTGCTGGCTGTGGGGTCAGTTGCCCATGTGTGCGGTCACTACCCCATGGAGTCATGTGGCCAACCAAACCGTGTGGTCACCAACTGACATGATCACCCACTCTCGGGGTCACTACCCCATGCAATGATCCCTCCACTGGCCACCAACTCCCCTGGGCACCCACCCATAGCATCACTAACCTGCGAGGTCATGTGCTCACCTGTCCACATGATAACCACTCACATTGTCATCCGCCAACACAGTCACCCACTCATCAGGTCAGAAACTCACATGGTAACTCACCCTGCAGTCAGCAACTCAAACGGGTCACCCACCCTCGTGGTCTCCAACACTCATGGTCTCCCGTGTCCAGTAAACCTGGGGTCACCCACCTATGCAGTCACCCACTCATGGGACCCCTAATCCATGGTGTCACCTGCCCATGCAGTCACCAAGCTGTGCCATCATCCACCCAGACTCTGGCCTCCGCAGAGGTCAGAGACTGAGATGTCCGACAGAGACCGAAATTCAGACAGCAGGGGCTCACAGGGGTGTTGACTCATGAATTTCTCCTGTTACAGAGGCAGGCGGGCTGGACAGTGACCCCAAAGATGTCCATGTCCTGTCTACATCCTGACACCCTGTGGTGGACACAGTATCGTCCCCAAGGATGTCCACACCCTGGTCACCATGTGGTAAACAGAATAACGTCCCCTAATACATCCTGTTGCATTTCTGCACTTGAACCTAAAGCCAGCCCCATGTGCCAGGACATGTGTGTGACCAGGTGTCCCGGTTTGAAGGCAACACTCCCCTGGGTGGCTGCAGCTCTTCATGTGCTCCAGGTAGTGGGCAAGGTTTCGGGGCTTCACGTGCTTCCCCCACCAGTAGGAGATACTGGGCCACAGTTCTGCATGTTGACTCATGGATGCCTGGTCCTTGTATGACAGGATGATCTGCTGGCCCTGGGAACACAGCTGGTGCAGAGTTGGCACCTCCTGGGGGGAAAATCACTTGGGCACCCATGAGACATGTGCACAGGGGCTACTGGGGTGCCTTGTGACACGTGTCAGTTATTGGGGGTGTCTGAGAAGCTACAGTGATGTGTGGATTATTAAAGTGTCTATGATCAGTGATGGACTAGTTATTGGGATCTCTGTGAGAAGAGACAGTCATGGGTGGGTTATTGGCATGTTTGAATAGAGGCACTAGTAGGTAGATTACTGGGATGTCTGAGTGGAGACAGTGTTGGGTAGATTACTTGGGTGTCTTGAGCAGTAATGGGTCGATTATGGGGGTGTCTGTGTGGAAACAGAGGTGGGTGAGTTATAGGGGTTTCTGATAGGAAAGAGCAGGTGGATTACTGGGTCACTGTGAGGCATGATTGATGGGTTTTGGAGGTGTCTGAATAGAGGCCAGGCTGGGTTGATTATATAGGGTGCCTGGGGACCAGTGATGGGCTGGTCATTGGGGTGTTTGAGTGGAGACTGTAGTGGGTGGATTACTGGAGTTCCATGAGCGTGTCACCTGGTGCCTGAATCAGCCTCACACAGTGAACGGATAGTCTGATTACAGTGAGACCTAGTGCTCCCACCGCCCCTGGTGCCAAGATCATGGACAGCCTGTGGCCCCTGCTCACCACACAGGGACACAGCATGTTTCCAAAGATGTTCTTGATGCAGCCCATCAGGACTCGTGCAGGTCCTCCATCACACCCTCGAGGTTCCTGCATGCCAGGATAACCTCCTCCTGGGGGTGGTTCTCCAGCCACTCTGAGATCTCTGTGAGCATGTTCTGGGTGGGGGTGGGGAGAAGGGCCTTGTAGTGAGAGACAGTGGGTCCTGGGTGGGGAATTCTTCCCAGCACAGTCACTCTACAGACAGGTTGGGGTGTCCTGACACATAAAGACAAAAAGCATGGTGCCTGCCCCCAAGGGACCCAGCCTCTCCTGAGTGGCAGTGGGGAGCTGTGGCATTGCTCTGGTGTGTGTGTGTAGGTACAGGTGCACACACAGGTGTACATGTGTTCAGGGTCTGTGTGTGCATGGATATGCATGTGTGTGTGTGCACAGCAGCAGAAAGAAGCTTATAATATTGTGTGAAGACTGTACTCCAGGGAGCGTGCGAGACCTGCAGGGTACATTCACACTGAGGCCCAAGACAGAACCTCCAGACCCCGTGTCATTAGGTTCTGTGGTGGGGGTACTGAGGGCCGAGGCCAGACAGACTGAGACATTAAGTGACTTGGCCAGCAGCTGAGAGAATAGACTGGACACCCCAAAACTGGACACAGGGAAAGACATGTCAGAGACCTGGTATACCCAAATTTTGGGAGACACAACAGAAGCCAGGGGTGCAGGTGTGAGTTCAGAAACACACGTTGTTCAGGAATTCTTAGTAACTGATGCCAGAAGTCAGACCTCTCATACGTGTGTCCATCCCCTTAGAGGTCAGTAGTGTCTTCTAACGAGAGTGGACTTGTGTTGTCCCCTTAGAGGTCAGCCTCTCCTGCCTGGAGTGACCACATGTCCATCTGAGTGGACATGTGCTCATCCCCTAAGAGGCCCTCCACCTACTGCCTGGACCAGACGTGGGTGTCCCTGGCTTGCGGGCCCCTCTGTCTGTACCCCGGCCCCCACCCAACCTCCGTGAGGGTTGTCGTGTACATCATGTGGCCAGAGTACAGGTTCCTCTCAGTGCCCTCCTCCATGTGCACCATCTGCAGGTGCCCATGTCAGCATCCATGTGCTTCTTGATGCTCAGCACCTACACAAACAGGTCAGTCATCTGTCCTGGGCACAGAGGGTGGCCCCACACTCAGTAGCTGGTCATGCACTGAGGACGCCCAATTGAGAGCCACATCGGCCACTGCGAAATCAGCCGTGCTGGTGCTGCTGGGGTTGAGGCCCTGCTTCTGGGAACAGGGACTCCAGGGTCTCTGGTCATGTGGAGCATAGAGCCCAGGCGCAGACTTTTTTTTTTTTTTTCTTGTGGGGGTGTTCCTGCAGATTACAGCCTCACCCTCCTCTCAGTCAGTCCCTGGGTGGAAACTCACTGTGGGTTCAACAGCCCATGCTCCATGACACCCAAGCTGGACCCTTGGACATGAGGACACACTAGACCCACAGAGGTCTGTGCCCACTCCCACAAACAGCACTAGGAAAGGTAAGAAGGAATCAAGGGAAGAGAATGGAAGGAAGAAACATCTGAACACCATACAAATAAGACAAGAAAAAGCAAAAAATAACTTTAACATAAAATGAAAGTGAAAGTTGCTCAGTTGTTTCCAACTCATTTTGATCCAGTGGACTATAGCCCACCAGACTCCTCTGTCCATGCAATTATCCAGGCAAGATTACTGGAGTGGGTTGCCTTTCTCTTCTCCACATCTTCCCAACCCAGGATCGAACCCACATCACCCTCATTGCAAGGAGATTCCTTACCAACTGAGCCACCAGGGAAGCCCTAATATAAATTCGTAGCAGAAAATGTACTGTGTCCTCTACAAGGAGTCATAATGGAAAAAGAAATAAAAAATAAGCATAAAAATGGGGAAGAAAATAATAGATTCTCTCTATCCAAAATAAAAGAAAAAGCAGAAACTAATATTAACATACACTAGTAGCAGAAAATGGTACTGTGTTCTCTACACAGTCATAATGGAAAAAGAAAAAGATATAAGGATAATAATTGGGAGAGGAAGTCACAGCTCCCCCAATCCAAATTGCAAGAAAAAACAAAGACTCATATGAATATTGTCAGCTATTGTCAGGCACTTGCCATCCACCTCTACAAGGATTAATTGAAACGCTCCTGCAGCCGCTGATCTTAAACACCCCTTGAAAGACCACCACCTGTGGCCCCCCACCCCGCACACACCCAGGTATCTTTGGCAGCCATACCACTTGAGACCAATGTACAGAGGTCCCCCAGTATGGAGAGGACCCCACCATGGAGGGACAAAGAACAGAGGGACCCAACATCAAGGGACCATTGGAGCAGAGGGACTCCAGTCCTGCAGGACTCCCAGGCTCTTGTGGACCCCCTCCTGCTCGCTCCCTCCTCTGGTGTGAGCTCTTAAGTCCAGGCTGTAGGCACCTGATGCAAGCAGGCATACAGTTTGTCCACATTCCAGCCCTGCTCTCTGCCAATCAGATTCCCTGAGGAGGATTCCAGCAACTGGAGACCTCCCAGGAGGAACCAATTACACAAGGTAAGAGCTGTGCTTGACAGCCTCTTGTCCTCTTGGGAGCATCAGCCTGAGAGCAGAAAAACCAGGAATATGAGTGCCCCTCAAGTGCAGGTACAGGAAGGCAGGGGCCATCTGTCTCCAGGTGACTGCTTACTTCTGTGGGCACCTGGGCCCAGGTGGGTTTTCTACCCCATTCCTGCATCCACCTCCTGCCTAACATCTGTGCCAGTAACAGGACCACGATCAATTAGGTGCCCCCTCCAACCAGACAGGCCCCCCACCATTGACTCCTCCCCATCCTCCACAATGACTGCCTCCCACCCTAGCTTCTCTCCATCCCATAAAACCCCCGGTCCACCCTGGAGAAACACTACAGTGGAGGGGTGTGTGTGCATGCGTGTGATCTGTCGCTTCAGTCATCTCGACTCTCTGTGACCCCATGGACTCTAGCCTGACAGGCTCCTCTGTACATGGGATTTCCCATGTGAGAATACTACAGTGGGGTGCCATTTTCTCCTCCGTGGGATCTTCCCAATCCAGGGATCAAACCCAGTCCCATGCATTGCAGGCTGATTATTTACCATCTGAGCCACCAAAGAAGTCTCCTTGGAGGGGGTGCCAGGGTGCAAACATAAACCCACCTCAGAAGACATAGGAACTCAGCTATTGCTTATCTGGGACAAGGAAGGAGCTCTGGTGTCAGTTCAGCTGCACAAAGGGTGGGACCCAGCCTCCCCCTTCCCCTCCCAGCTCCTCCAGCCTCTGTGACTTCAGACAGTGATGCTGTTAGTCCATGGGTCCCCATTCCGGCTTTAGGCTGGTTCCACAGTAGAGCTGTGTCCTTTCCTACATTTCTGGGAGGCTCTTTGGGTGGGGAAGATCTCCTGGAGGAGGGCATGGCAACCCACTCCACTATTCTTGCCTGCAGAATCCCATGGACAGAGAAGCCTGGTGGACTACAGTTAATGGGGTCACAATGAGTCAGAGGTGACTGAACAAATAAACAACAATTCTGCTTTACAGCAGGTTTGTTCTCAACCCTGTTTCCCAAGAGTGATAAGGACACCACCCCCTATGGGTGACACTAGCGGCTGGAGCTGGGTCCAGGGCGTGGGCGTGCCCACAGACCCTCACCTGTGTGGTGAACCACTTGAGCACCACAGGCAGGGTGACACATGGCAGCACTTTGCCCAGAAGCTGCAGCAGGCTCGACTCCTTGTGAGAGATGGATGACTTCTTTTTCAGGCAGTAGGTCATTGTGCCGTGGCTTTCTGCAGGCAAACGATAAGGGGGACACCACCCCTGAGCCTCTCCTCTGTGCCCCCAAGCCACCCTAAGGATGCACAGCTATAGCGCCATGGGGTATGGGGGAGTCCCAAAAGTCATATCCACTGAGTCCCAGGAACTGAATCTTGTCTTGAAATAGGGTCTCTGCAGATGTGAGAAACTGAAAGTCAATTTATTTAAGGAATCCCATTTTTGGACAGGAATGGCTTGAGATGGCTTTTGATTTTATGGATTGTTGTTTCCCAGGTGGTGCTCGTGGCAAAGAGCCCGCTTGCCAAAGCAGGAGGCATAAAAAATGCAGGGGTGATCACTGGGTTGGGAAGATTCCCCTGGAAGGGAATGACAACTTACTCCATTATTATTACCTGGAGAATCCAATGGACAGAGAAGCCTGATGGGTACAGTCCATGGGGCTGCAAAGAGTAAGACACACCTGAGCACAGACAGACCCTCTCTAGTTACAAGTACTTTGAAGTTATTTATAGTATTTTCAGGCTCTTTTTGACACCAATGTTGTTGTCATTTATGTATGGTTTCATTTATTCTTTTCCCTTTTAAATTTGTGTGATCTGTTTCAGAGACAGTGTGGAGAGGTTCACACTTTAGCAATCACCTGAGGACAATCCAGAAATCCTTTCCTTCTGTCTCTGAACATAGGTTTGGATTATCTCTCTCTCTCTCTCTCTCTCTCTCTCTCTCTCTTTGTTTGTTTTCTTATTTATCCTCAGGTTCAAGGGATGGGAAGAAGGATTTACAAGTTCATAATATAATTTAATTTGACGATGTTATGGAATAGTGGATGGATGAGTGGATAGAAAAGTGAATGGATGGATGAATGGATAGTGAGTGGGTTGATGGATCATTCAATGGATGGGTGGATGATGGACTGATCAGTGGATGGGTGGGTTTATGGGTGGATGGATGGGTGGGTGGATGGGTGTTTAGATGGATGGTTGGGTGTATGGATAGGTGAGTGGGTGGATGGACAGATAGATGAGTGGATGGGTGGGTGTGTGGGTGGATGGATGGATGGGTGGGTCAGCAGCATGTGGTCCATGCACACAGTGGTGTATGAGTCCCCACGAAAAGGAGTGAAGTTCTGACACAGGCTACATCGTTGTTGGATCTTGAACACATGATGGTCAGTGAGAGAAGCATACACAGAAGGGCACATTTTACATGTCCATTCATAAGATATGTCCAGAACAGGCCAATTTACAAAGACAGAAGCAGATGAGTGGTGCCTGGGCTTGGGGGAGAGGTATCATGAGTTATTTTGTAAGGGGTAGAGGAAGGAGAGCAGCCAAGGACTCCTCCGTGGATGGAGAAGGTTGAAGGCCTGGAAGCCTCCTCCTTGTGAGGCCCCCACAGCATTCCCTACTGGGAAACACTCAGAAGAGCTGAGAGACTGCTTCCACGGTTCCCTTTCTACTCCACACCTTCAAGGGAAGAGCTGTGCGTTGGCCCTTTCCCCTGGGGTGGCAGGTGGCCGACATAGAATACCACAGCTATTGAGAAGGTGAGAAAGAGTCTATAGCTGCCTTCCATAGAAAACAGCACTTCCTGTTTGTCCAACTGTCTATTTGGACTCCCAGCGGGCAGTGCCCAGGGTCAGAGCCAGGGCAGGGCCCAGTGTGTGCACAGAAAGAGGGGTGCTGGTGAAGAATGGGGCACATTTGCACCTTGAGGAGGTGAGCAGAGTTCTGTCTGGCAGGGACCCTCCACTCCCAGCCCACGGTGTCTGGTGGCCACCCCTCTGATGGCCTGAGCACAACAGTGTCACCCTGGAAGTGCCCGCCGGCCTGGTCACAACCGGGCACCCCCAAGTCCAGATGCCTGCACATAGCTGAGCTTTGCAGCACTTTTTGCAACCAAACTGGATGGAATCAGAAGTTCCTCATTTTAATTAGATAGTTGTGGCACCACTTATCAGGTTGTTTTGGGGGTGGATGAACCCCTTAAAGTTTGGGCCCTCCAGGCTCAAGTGCAGAAGGTGCTGCAAAAGCTCTGATGGAAAACATGGGTGGAAAGCCGAGGTGTCCCCAGGAGTAGGACAGAGTGGCTGAGGAAACACAACTCCGACCCCCAAGGGAGGCTGGCATGTGTCCTGAAGGCAGGCTTGCGGGGGTTCAATTACCTTGCCAGTTGAATGGGATAAAGTGGACAGACAAGGAAAGGTGCTGGTGTGTGTATGCATGTATGTGCAGGATGTGTGCATATGTGTTTGGTGTGTGTGTGCATATGTGTGTGTGTTCTATGTGCATGTATGTATGTGTGTGTGTTCAATGTGCCTGTGATTTCCTGCATGTGTTTATATTTGGCTCTGAGGCGTCCCACACTCGGGCCCCTCTTGCATCGGCATCCCCACAGAGCCAAGCCTGTGGAGCTTCACCTGGGATGGAGAGGTGGTGCAGGGCCATGTCCCAGAGCCAAGAACTCAGTGCCAACCTCCAATCCAAGTTCACCTTGATGACACAGAAAGGAGCAGGGTGAGCTCACCTGCCAGCCCATCAGAGACCAAGCAAGGGTGATCTGGGGAAGGAAATGGGGCTTTGCATAATTAAAACAGGACATGCAGAAGAACCAGTGCTGGTGGTGCAGAGGCGTGGCTCTGAGAAACTGTACCTGCAGACTTCTCTCCAAGAGAAAGGAGGGTGGGGTGGTGGAGAGAGGAGAAGTCATCTAGAGACAGAGAAACTGAAACACAGAGAGAAATGGACAGAGACATGAAGAGAGACAGACAAAAGTATTGAGAGAGGAGAGAGAGACACAGGAGGTGAAGTGAGGGATTGAGGGGGAGCAAGGAAGAGGGGAGACAGGGACCAACAGACAGACCCCAGCAGCTGAAGTCTGTTCTCCCTGAGACTAGAGCTTGCGACCCCCTCCAGAGGGCCCCCTTTCCTCACACTGTGCACCAGCCCCCTTCTCTTGGGCTGAGGAGGGCTCAGTTGAGCCTGTGTGCTCCAGGTATGGGGGCTTCCATCCTAGGGCCGATGGAGCCCAGGCACAAGGTCACACGCCCTTCACTCCCCAGAGGTGGTCTCTCCATCTGGTGGGTGTTGCTGCAGTAAAAGTGACTGGACAGGTTCCCAGGATGAAGCACCCACCTGAGCAGCTAAGAAGCTGGGAATGCCTACAGTCAGGGTCTGAGTGTCCCCTCTCTCCTGTTATGGGTGGGTGTCCTGGTGGTCTGCATGCCATCAGGATTCCTTTCTTGGCAAACACATGTCTGGATCTTTATTTTTGTGTTTACTGCTCTCCATAGACAGGGGTTGTTATTCTTAAGATCTATAGTAGTAGTATAGTAATAGTAACAGTAATAGTTCTATACTCTATAGTAATAGTTCCCTTGTGTTGTCATAGCCTCTCCCCGTACAGTAATACTCCCTTTCTATTGTCATACTCTCTCCTGTACTGTAATAGTCCTCCTTCTATAGTAACAGCCCCCTATAATATCATAGTTGGAGAAAGACATGGCAACCCACTCCAGTATTCTTAGCTGGAGAATCCCATAGACAGAGGGGCTTAGCCGGCTCCATGGTGTCAGTCCATGGAGTCACAAAGAGTCGGACACGACGGATTGACCAACACTAGCATCATATTGTTTAGAGTAATAGCCCTCTATTCTCAAATCCTCACTTCTACAGTAACTGTGCTCTTCTACTGTCCTAGTCACCCCTCTGTAATAAAACTCCCCGTTTATTGTGTTACTCCTATTGTCATAGCCCCCCTCCCCCCACAGTAATGGTTCCTTTTCTACTGTATCAGCTCCGCTCTATTGTCATAGTAACAGTTCCCCCTACAGGGTTACAGTTCTCTATTAGAGATCTAATAGAGTAATGAAAGTGAAAGTGAAGTTGCTCAGTCGTGTCCGACTTTTTGTGACCCAATGGATTGTAACCTACCAAGCTCTTTGATCCATGGGATTCTCCAGGCAAGAATACTGGAGTGAGTTGCCATTGACTTCTCCAGGGGATGTTCCCAACCCAGGAATAAAACCCAGGTCTCCTGCATTGTAGGCAGACGCCTTTAGTTACTGAGCCACCAGGGAAGGCAAGATTAATAGAGTGATACTTCTCCTTTATGGTCATAGTCCTCCACCCCATACACTGATAGTCTTGTCTCTATTGTCATAATTCACTTTCTATTGTAATAGTACCCCCTCTGCAGTAAAAGTCTCTCCTCTACTGAAATACCCCCAATGCCATAGTCCTACTATATAGTGACAGTTACCTCCTCTATTGTCGAAGTTCCCCTTCTACAGTAGTACTGTCATAGTCCTCTCTCTGCAATAATAGTCTACCATGATTGTAGTAGTGCCCTTAAATTATAATAGTCTGCCTCGAATATCCCTCTTCGAGAGTAAAAGTCCTCCATTGCTATAATCTCCCTCTACAGTAATTGTCCCTCTCTGCTGTCGTAATCCACTTCGTGTAATAATAAGTCTATCTCTGTGGTAATAGTCTCTCATCTAATAATCTCCCTCTGCTGTCAGTGTTCCCCTACCACAGTCAAAGTCCCCCTTCTACTAACAGTGCTGCCTCTATTGTCATAGTTTTCCCTCTATGCTAATAGTCCCCTTCTGCTGTCCCCACTCTATATTAATAGTCCATTTGCTGTCTTAGTAGTCCCCATTCTATAGTAATAGTCTTCCTCAATTTCAGTAGTCCCTTTCTATTGTAACAGGCCCTGTCTGCAGTAATAGACCCCCATTCATTATAATAGTCTCCCCTAAGGTAATACTCCTCTCCTATTATAATAGTCCCTCTCTCTTTGTCGTCCCTCTGGTCAGTAATAGTCCCCCCTACAATGATAGACCGCCCTCTATTGTAATAGTCTCACATATACCTTAATAGTCCTCTCTCAACAGTGAAAGTCCTCCTCTATTGTAATAGCCTCCCTCTATGGTAAGAGTCCTCCCTCCATAAATGGTTCTGTCTCTTCTGTAATACAGCAAAGCAGAGACATAACTTTGTCAACAAAAATCTGTCTAGTGAAGGCTCTGATTTTACAAGTCGTCATGCATGGATGTGAGAGTTGCACTATAAAGAAAGCTGAGTGCTGAAGAATTGAGGATTTTGAACTGTGGTGTTGGAGAGGACTCTTGCAGGTCCCTTGGACTGCAAGGAGATCCAGCCAGTCCATCCTAAAGGAGATCAGTTGTGGGTATTCATTTTAAGGACTGATGCTAAAACTGAAACTCCAATACTTTGGCCACCTCATGTGAAGAGCTGACTCACTGGAAAAGACCCTGATGTGGGGAAAGATTGAGGGCAGGAGGAGAAGGGGACGACAGAGGATGAGATGGTTGGATGTCATCACCGACTCAATGAACATGGGTTTGGGTGGACTATGGGAGTTGGTGATGGACAGAGAGGCCTGGTGTGCTATGATTCATGGGGTCGCAGAGTTGGACATGACTGAGCAACTGAATGGAACTGAACTTCTGTAATAATCCCCCTCTCCAGAATGATCCCCCTCTATTGTAATAGTTCCCTGTATTATAATAGTTGTCTGTATTGTCATAGCCCCTCCCCTGCATAACAGCCCCCATGGTATCAGATTCCCTCTATTATAAATTTTCCCCTCCACAGTAACAGTCTCCCGATACATAAGAGTCCTTCTTTATTATGTGCCTTTTTTTCCCCCTAGGCGGTCCCAGCACTCCAGACCCTCCTGTGCACAAACACACACACACATTCATATGATGATGGGAAAGATTGAGGTCAGAAAGGCAGGCAGGTGTGACAGAGGATGAGATGGTTAGATTGCATCACCAAATCCATGCACATGAGTTTGAGTAAACTCCAGGAGTCATTGATAGACAGGGAGGCCTGGACTGCTGCAGTCCATGGGGTCGTGAAGAGTCAGACACGACTGTGTGACTGAACTGAACTGAACACAGCTTTTAGAGTTGCTGTCACAAAAAATGGTCACAAGGTGTAATCATTGTTTGGCTTCACACTCCACTTCTAGGTTTTTTTTAATTAATTAATTTATTTTAATTGGAGGCTGATTACTTTACAATATTGTAGTGGTTTTTGCCATACATTAACATGAATAAATCATGGTGTACATGTGTTCCCCATCCTGAAGGCCCTTCCTACCTCCCTCCCCATCCCATCCCTCAGGCCCATCCAGTACACCAGCCCTGAGCACCCTGTCTCATGCATCAAATCTGGACTGGAGATCTGTTTCACCTATGGTAATATGCATGTGTCAATGCTTTCCTCTCAAATCATCCCACCCTTGCCTCCTCCCACAGATTCCAAAAGTCATTTCCTTTCATCTGTATCTCTTACTGGTTCACATACAGGGTCATCATTACCATCTTTCTAAATTCCATATATATGTATTAATATACTGTATTGTTGTTCTTCTCTCTGACTTACTTGACTCTGTAGAATAGGCTCCAGTTTCATTAGAACTGATTCAAATGCATTCTTTTTAATGGCTGAGTAATATTCCGTTGTGCATATGTACCAGGATTTCTTATCCATTCATCTGCTGATGGACATCTCAGTTGCTTCCTTGTCCTGGCGATTGTAAGCAGTGCTGCAATGAACATTGGGGTACTCATGTCTCTTTCAGTTCTGATTTCCTCAGTGTGTATCCCCAGCAGTGGCATTGCTGGGTCCTATGACAGCTCTATTTACAGTTTTGGAAGGAATCTCCACACTGTTTTCCATAGTGGCTGTGCTAGCTTGCATTCTCATCAACAGTGTAAGAGAGTTCCCTTTTCTCCACACACTCTCCACCATTTATTGCTTGTAAACTTCTTGATAGCAGCCATCGTGACTGGTGTGAGATGGTACCTCATTGTGGTTTGGATTTGCATTTCTCTGATAATGAGTGATGTTGAGCATCTTTTCATGTGTTTGCTTGCCATCTGTATGTCTTCTTTGCAGAAACGTCTGGTTAGATCTTTGGCCCATTTTTTGATTGGGTTATTTAATTTTCTGGAATTGAGCTGTAGGAGCTACTTGTATATTTTTGAGATTAATTCTTTGTCAGTTGCTTCATTTGTTATTATTTTCTCCCATTTTGAAGGCTGTCTTTTCACCTTGCTTATAGTTGCCTTCGTTTTGCAAAAGATTTTAAGTTTAATTAGGTCCCATTTGTTTATTTTTGCTTTTATTTTTATGACTCTGGGGAGTGGATAATAGAGGATCCTGCTGTAAATTTCTTTTTCTGTACATATATTGTTGTTTTATTTTGAAGTAGGGTTGATTTCTGATACTGTTTGTTTCAGGTGTATAGGACCTGGATTCAGAGATACACAGCCATTTATCAATTCTTTTTCTGGGTTCATTTTCCCCAAAAGCAGAGAATGGAGACAGAGAGAGAAGTACACTGTCTCCAATTGGCTACACTTTGCTATTCAAAACTGTTTTTCCTGATTATCTGTCTGATGTATGTTAATGCCTGTTTATTCCTTGCAAACTCTTCACTTATCCCATATTGCTAACTTTTTAAAAAATAATTATAAGTTGGTTTCTAAGTTTCTGAGTCTGTTTCTACTGTGTAATAGCCTACATTTGCATTAATTTCAAGAAGATACCTGTCAGTGATACCTTCTGTAATTTGTCTTTCTCTATCAGCCTTCCTGAGTATGGTATTCACTCTATGCATCCATGCTGTTGTCACTGGCATTATTCCATTGTGATTCAGGGCTGGATAGCATTCCAATGCAGAGGTGCACCACTCTGGCTTCCTTTTCCTTTCAGTGAATAACTTCATTGAATTTGTTGCTTAGAAGGCTTCCCTGGTTGCCCAGCCAGTAGAGAATCCATCTGCCAATGCATGAGACGTGGGTTTAGTCCTTGGGTGAGGAAGATCCCCTGAGAAGGGCATGGCAACCCACTCCACTATTCTTGCCTGGAGAATCCCATGGACAGAGGAGCATGGCGGGCTACAGTCCATGGAGTCAAAAAGTGTTGGACATGACTGAAGCAACTGAGAATACATGCAAAGGAAAAAGAAAGAGAAATGAGTATTTTATTCTTTATCTTTTTTGAGAACAAAGGAGATCAAGAACACAGTGAGCAGGCCTGGACACTCTTTTTTTTTTTTTTTTTAATTTAACAGCTCATAACTCTGAATGTCTGTGATTAAGTTTGCTTTTTTGCCCCCTAACTCTGCAGGAACTACCAGTAACATTTTTCCCTTGGACTCTAGGCTAAATGCATCACCTATCTGCAGGTTACCCTTACAACATGCTTCCCCTTGTACTTACATATCAGAAAGAAGGTAGCCGAGCCACCCCAAATGACAGAGTCAGTTACTGGGTTGTTGACTTCAGTCTAAGACTGTCTTAGAAAAATTGCACGAGGAAGATAACTAGATCTTACCCACTTGTTACTCATCCCTGACACCTGGCTGTGATCCCTTCCTTTATATAAGCCCCTAGACTCTTCATAGGCAGGGGGTGGGAGGATATTCAGTCCTTGAGGAATGACCCTACTGTGTTCCCCTCTCTGCTGGCTTGAGAATAAAAGCCACCTTCGTATCTCCTTCAAACTCTCTCTCTGTGTTTTTTATTTTGCTTCACTTGGCAGAGAAAGCCAAGATTTTGACCAGCAACAATTCTAGTTCTTGGCCATTGCCAATCGAGCTGCCCAGAAAGTAAGGTGCATGGGTCACTGTGAATTCTGATTTTCTCTGGGTCTGAGCCCAGACATAGGATTGTTAGGCCATGTGGATTCTGAGCGTTTAGTTGAAAAAGAAGCTCTTTGCTGGTTTTGATAGTTCCTGCACCCATTTACATGCCCACTGAGAGTGTAGGAGAATCCCCTTTGGCTTCAATCCTCTTCAGCCTCTATTCTCTGTAAATTTTTAGGCAATGGCCACTCTGACCTGTGGGAGGGAATTTTTCATGGGAGTTTTGATTTGCATAGATTTAATACGTAGAGGTGAGCTGAAATCCATGGGATTGCAAAGAGTAAGACACAACTGTGCAACTGAACTGAATATATACTGAGCTGGAGGAACTTTTCATGTTTTTTATACTGTATAGAGTGACTACAATTTACCTCTTGACATTATTTTCTTGAAAGGTGGCCCTGTTTTCAATTCCTGTCTGATGATCTATGCTGGGATATGACTAGAAGGGAGGGGTCATTTACAGTCCCACAGGCCTTGTGAATATGAAGAGTCATGCAGCATTAGGTTTAAAGTTGTCTTTCTGGAAGACAGTTCTAAGGAAACAGCATTGCTTCCTGCCCCACTCTGGTCCTCAGTCACTGAGGTTCATGGAAATCTCTGTTCATTGATTGTCAGCTAGAGTGGAATGTGCTAAGGCTTGAGTCTCATTTCTCCTTCCTCCTTACCTAGGGTCCCCTGGACACTCCCCAGTTTGTGGACACAACTCTGCAGAGGGTGCTGTCATCTGTAGGTGGGGTGACCCTAAGGACGAAGGCTGGAGGAAGGAACCCAGCCTAGGGGACATAGAGTGTCCAGGGGACCTTGCAAACCTGTTCCAGCCTGAAGTCTCCACCAATTCTTGGCTGATGTAAGTTTGGTTTCTTTGCAGGTGGTCCCACCTGCATCTGGAGTTTGGATGCTCATGCAGAGGGAAGGAGGCACACCAGGTCCATTGTGGGTCACATCTCCTGCCACATGCTCCCAGCTCCATGTGCACTGAAACCCTCCAGGCTTGGGACCAAAACCAGCTCAGGCTCCAGGGATGTGACAACATCCATGTCACCATGGCTTGAGGAAAGTAGAGTCAGCCTTTCTGATTCCTTTTTTGTGCTTTTATTCCCTAATTTGAATTGACGTATGTAGTTGAATGAGAAGGTTGTGGGTATTTTTTTTGTTTCTATTTGGATCAACAGCAATTTGATTCACTTGTTCATAGATGTGTATATCTTTTCTTCCAGGTTCTTTTCTTTTTTTTTAATTTATTTATTTTTTAAATTACAATACTGTATTTGTTTTGCCATACATTGACATGAAACAGCCACAGGTGAACACAATCTCCCAATGCCGAAGCCCCCTCCCACGTCCGACCCCACATCCTCTACCTGAATCATCCTGTGCTCCTGATATAGGTTGTTACAGTGTTGAATAGGATTCCTGTTTACACAGTGGTTCCTGTTAGATTGCTATTGTTGTTGTTGTCATTGTTGTTTTTAATACTTAATACTGTATTTGTTTTGCCATACATTGACATGAATCAGCCACAGGTGTCCACGATCTCCCAATGCCGAAGCCCCCTCCCACCTCCCACCCCACATCCTCTCCCTGAATCATCCCGTGCACCAGCCCCATGCATCCTGCATCCTGTATTGAACATAGACTGGTGCTTCGTTCTTACAAGATAGTATGCATGTTTCAGTGCCATTCTCCCAAATCATCCCACCTTCTCCCTCTCCCTCAGAGTCCAAAAGTCCGTTCTATACGTCTGAGTCTCTTTTGTTGTCTCACATAGAGGGTCATCATTACTATCCATCTAAATTCCATATATATATGTCAGTATACTGTATTTTTTTAAATAATATTAACCTCCCTATGCCAGGCCAGCACACTAAGTGCGGACGGCTGCGAGGGCTGGGCCAGCTCACTATGTGCAGATGGCTGTGAGAGCTGGCCCGGCGCACTAAGTGTGGCTGAGAGGAGCTACCGCACGTCCAAGGTCAGGGCAGCAGCCCAGAGTACCAGGCTGCAATGGCGCAGGAATGGCCACGAGGAGCTGCCACACGTACGAGGTCAGTGGCAACCGGGAGGAGGCACCCCATGTCCAAGGTCAGGGGCCACGGCTGGGAGGAGATACCCTGCATCTGAGGTCAGTGGCGACAGAAAGGAGACACCCTGTGTCCGAGGTCAGGATGGCGGCTGGGTAGACCTACCCCACGTCCAAGGCCAGGCGTGGCCTGGGGGAGACACCCCACGTCTGTGTCCGAGGTCAGGGGCGGGCGGGGGAGACACCCTGCATCCAAGGTCAGGGGCGGCCAGAAGAAGCCACCTAGTGCTTGAGGCCAGGGGCGGTGACGCTGAGGAGACACTGTGAGCCCAAGTCCAGGAGAGCAGCTGAAAGAAGTCGCCTCATGCCTGAGGCCAGGGGCGGTAATCCTGAGGAGCCATCCTGAGCTCGAGCCTGAGGCCAGGGGTGGCAGCTGAAAGGAGCCACCCATGCCCGAGGCCAGGGCTGGCAGCTGGGAGGATCAACCCGAGGAGTGGTGGCTGCACAGGAGCAGGAGGGCCTAGAGGAGCTATTCCACATTGAAGGTCAGGAAGGCGGTGGTAAGGCGATACCCCTGATTCAAGGTAAGAAACAGCAGCTGTGCTTTGCTGAAGCAGCCATGAAGAGATACCCCCACGTCCAAGGTAAGAGAAACCCAAGTAAGATGGTAGGTGTTGCAAGAGGGCATCAGAGGGCAGACACACTGAAACCATCTCACAGAAAACTAGTCAAACTAATCACACTAGGACCACAGCCTTGTCTAACTCAGAGAAACCAAGCCATGCCTGCAGGGGAACCCAAGACAGGTGGAGAGGTCTGACAGAACATAGTCCACTGGAGAAGGGAATGGCAAGCCACTTCAGTATTCTTGCCTTGAGAACCCCATGAACAGCATGAAAAGGCAAAATGATAGGATACTGAAAGAGGAACACCCAGGTCAGTAGGTGCTCAATATGCTACTGAAGATCAGTGGAGAAATACTCCAGAAAGAATGAAGGGATGGAGGCAAAGCAAAAACAATACTCATATGTGCATGTGACTGGTGATAGAAGCAAAATCTGATGCTGTAAAGAGCAATATTGCATAGGAACCTGGAATGCCAGGTCCATGAATAAGGCAAATGGAAGTGGTCAAACAAGGGATGGCAAGGGTGAACGTCAACATTATAGGAATCAGCGAACTAAAATGGACTGGAATGTGTGAATTTAACTCAGATGAACATTATATCTACTACTGTGGGCAGGAATCCCTCAGAAGAAATGGAGTAGTCATCATGGTCAACAAAAGAGTCCGAAATTCAGTACTTGGATGCAATCTCAAAAATGACAGAATGATCTCTGTTCATTTCCAAGGCAAACCATTCAATATCACAGTTATCCAAGTCTATGCCCCAACCAGTAATGCTGAAGAAGCTGAAGTTGAATGGTTTTATAAAGACCTACAAGACCTTTTAGAACTAACAACCGAAAAATCTGTCCTTTTCATTATAGGGGACTGGAATGCAAAAGGAGGAAGTTAAGAAACACCTGGAGTAACAGGCAAATTTGGCCTTGAAATGTGGAATGAAGCAGGGAAAAGACTAATAGAGTTTTGCCAAGAAAATGCACTGGTCATAGCAAACACCCACTTCCAAAAACACAAGAGAAGACTCTACACATGGACGTGACCAGATGATCAACACTGAAATCAGATTGATTATATTCCTTGCAGCCAAAAATGGAGAATCTGTATACGATCAACAAAAACAAGACAAGGAGCTGACTGTGGTTCGGATCATGAACTCCTTATTTCCAAATTCAGACTGAAATTGAAGAAAGTAGGGAACACTGCTAGACCATTCAGGTATGACCTAAATCAAATCCCTTATGATTATACAGTGGAAGTGAGAAATAGATGTAAGGGCCTAGATCTTATAGACAGAGTGCCTGATGAACTATGGAATGAGGTTCGTGACATTGTATGGGAGACAGGGATCAAGATCATCCCCATGGAAAAGACATGCAAAAAAGCAAAATGGCTCTCTGGGGAGGCCTTACAAATAGCTGTGGAAAGAAGAGAGCCAAAAAGCAAAGGAGAAAAGGAAAGATATGAGCATCTGAATGCAGAGTTCCAAAGAAGAACAAGAAGAGATAAGAAAGCCTTCTTCCTCTATCAAGGCAAAGAAATAGAGGAAAAGAACAGAATGTGAAAGGCTAGAGATCTCTTCAAGAAAATTAGAGATATCAAGGGAACATTTCATGCAAAGATGGGCTCTATAAAGAACAAAAATGGTCTGGACCTAACAGACGCAGAAGATATTAAGAAGAGGTAGCAAGAATACACAGAAGAACTGTACAAAAAAGATCTTCATGATCCAGATAATCACGATGGTGTGATCACTCACCTAGAGCCAGGCATCTTGGAATGTGAAGTCAAGTGGGCCTTAGAAAGCATCACTATGAACAAAGCTAGTGGAGGTGAGGAAATTCCAGTGGAGTTCTTTCAAATCCTGAAAGATGATGCTGTGAAAGTGCTGCGCTCAATATGCCAGCAAATTTGGAAAACTCAGCAGTGGCCACAGGACAGGAAAAGGTCAGTTTTGATGCCAATTCCAAAGAAAGGCAATGCCAAAGAATGCTCAAACTACCACACAATTGCACTCATCTCACATGCTAGTAAAGTAATGCTTAAAATTCTCCAAGCCAGGCTTCAGCAATATGTGAACTGTGAACTTCCTGATGTTCAAGCTGGTTTTAAAAAAGGCAGAGGAACGGGAGATCTAATTTCCAACATCCGCTGGATCATTGAAAAAGCAAGAGAGTTCCAGATAACATCTATTTCTGCTTTATTGACTATGCCAAAGCCTTTGACTGTGTGGATCACAATAAACTTTGGAAAATTCTGAAAGAGATGGGAATACCAGACCACCTGACCTTCCTTTTGAGAAATCTATGTGCAGGTCAGGAAGGAACAGTTAGAACTGGATATGGAACAACAGACTGGTTCCAAATAGGAAAAAGAGAACGTCAAGGCTGTGTATTGTCACCATGCTTATTTAACTTATATGCAGAGTACACCATGAGAAATGCTGGGCTGGAAGAAACACAAGCTGGAATCAAGATTTCTGGGAGAAATATCAATAACCTCAGATACCCAGATGACATCACCCTTATGGCAGAAAATGAAGAGGAGCTAAATGTCCTTTGATGAAGGTGAAAGTGGAGAATGAAAAATTTGGCTTAAAGCTCGACATTCAGAAAACGAAGATCATGGCATCCAGTTCCATCACTTCATGGGAAATAGATGGGGAAACAGTGGAAACAGTGTCAGACTTTATTTTTTGGGTCTCCAAAATCACTGCACATGGTGACTGCAGCCATGAAATTAAGATGCTTACTCCTTGGAATAAAAGTTATGACCAACCTAGATAGCATATTCAAAAGTAGAGACATTACTTTGCCGACTAAGGTCCATCTAGTCAAGGCTATGGTTTTTCCTGTGGTCATGTATGGATGTGAGAGTTGGACTGTGAAGAAGGCTGAGTGCCAAAGAATTGATGCTTTTGAACTGTGGTGTTGGAGAAGACTCTTGAGAGTCCCTTGGACTGCAAGGAGATCCAACCAGTCCATTCTGAAGGAGATCAGCCTTGGGATTTCTTTGGAAAGAATGATGCTAAAGCTGAAACTTCAGTACTTTGGCCACCTTATGCAAAGAGTTGACTCATTGGAAAAGACTCTGATGCTGAGAGGTATTGGGGGCAGGAAGAGAAGGGGACGACCGAGGATGAGATGGCTGGATGGCATCATGTACTCAATGGACGTGAGTCTGAGTAAACTCTGAGAGATGTAATGAATAGGGAGGCCTGGCATGCTGTGATTCATGGGGTCGCAAAGAGTCAGACACAACTGAGCGACTGAACTGAACTGATGTTAGATTGAATCAGTTCTTTACTCCCTATCTAACAATTTTTCTTTCTTTCTTTCTTTCTTTCTTTCTTTCTTTCTTTCTTTCTTTCTTTCTTTCTTTCTTTCTTTCTTTCTTTCTTCCTTTCTTTCTGGGGAACACTGATTATTTTCTGAGTCTGTGAGACTGTTTCTCTTTGGTAAAGAAATTCATCTGTATCCATTCTTAGATCCCAGCTACAAGTGATATCTTATGCTAATATTCCTCCCTGTCTCCCTCACCTCACTTGCTATGATCATCTCTACTTTATTCCCTGAGGCCTCCCATGGCATTCTTTCCTGCTTGTTATGGCTGCATGATGGTTCATCATCTATGTACCCAATCTTCTTTATTCCTCATGAACGTCTTTGTTTGCAAACATTTTTTTTTCCCATTCTGAGGACTGTCTTTCTCTTTCATTTAGGGTTCCTTTGCTGTGCAAACGCTTTTAAGGTTAATTCAGTCTTATTATCTTAGTTTTGGTTCATTTTTCATTATTCTGGGCACACTTGGTAGAATTGGTGTTGCAGCACGTCCCACCTATATTGTCCTCAAAATTGCATAGTATCCGTCCAACATTTAGACCTTTATCTTCTTTGAAGTTTATGTTTGTGTATGGTTTGAGGGATATTCTAATTTAATTTTCATTTTCATTATTGATGCATGTCCATGCTCTCCTCCATATGGCTTTCTCCTATTTTCATTTTAACAGTGGAGGTGGATGGTTCCCTTTTCTTCATGGCATCAGGCAGATTTAACCTTTGTCGAGTACTTGACAATCTCCATTCTGATTGGTGTGAGGTGATACCAAACACCATTCCTTAATATTTAGCAATTTTGACATCTTTTCATGTGATATTTTTTAAGTGTGAATTAAAGGTACCTGTTAAAATTGGCTTTGTGATGGTCTAGCCAGTTATGAATACCTTTTGTGATGACCACGCCTAGCAGACTCCAGGAGACCAGATGTTGTTTACTTAGAAACGCTTGGACATTATGAATATTAAATGCCCATCAACAGGATGGGCAGGACTGTGGCCCTCCCTGTTGTTTTATCTGAGATCAAACTATGTTGGAAGTAATGAAGACAATGGCGACCTCTTTCAAAAGGCTCCAGTGCCCCTGACATTGCAGGAGACCACGACTTACCTGCATCTCTGCCGGAGGCCCCTGGATACTCACGGGCAAGTTTGGGTCAGTTTCTTGTGGGGTAACTGCTCCTTTCTCCTGGATTCTGGTGCACACAAGGTTTTGTTTGTGCCCTCCATGAGTCTGTTTCCCTAGTCCTGTGGAAGTTCTATAATCAAATCCCAATGACCTCCAAAGTCTAACTCCCTCGGGATTCTCAGTCCATTTGCCAAGTCCCCATGTTGGGAAATCTGGAAGAGAGATGTTGTGTGTACCGACCTGGGATGGATGGAGCTGGGGTGGTCTGTGTGCTGGTCTGGCATGGATGGAGCTGGGGTAGTCTGAGTGCTGACCTGGCATGGGTGGAGTTGAGGTGGTCTGTGTGCTAACCTGTCAGTGTTGGTCTGTGCATTGGCGTTGATGGAGGTGGGGTTGTCTCTGTGTTGACCTGGCATGGATTTAGCTTGGTTGGTCTATGTGCTGACCTGGCATGGATGGAGGCAGTGTGGTCTGTGCACTGGCATGGATGGAGGAGTGGTGGTCTATGTGTTGACCTGTCTTGGAGGGAGCTGATAGGGTCTCTGCACTGACCTGGCATGGATGGAGACGGGTTGGTCTGTGGGCTGACCTGGCATGGATGGAACTTTGGTGGTCTGTGTGCTGACCTGGCATGGAAAGAGCTGAAATGTCTCTGCACTTACCAAATATTGATGGATTCTGGGGTGGTCTGTGTCCTGACCTGGCATGTATGGAGGTGGGGTGGTCCATGGGCTGACCTGGCATGGATGGAGATGGGGTGGTCTGTGTACTGACCTGGCATTGATGGATCTGGTGTGGTCTGTGTGCTAACCAGGCATGGATGGAGCTGGGGTAGTCTGTGTGTTGACCTGGCATGGATGTTACTGAGGTGTCTTTGCACTGAAGTGGCATTGATGGATATGGAGTGGTCTGTGTGCTGACCTGGTATGGAGTGGTCTGTGTGCTGACCTGGCATGGATGGAGGTGGGGTCGTCCATGGGCTGACCTGGCATGGATGGAGATGGGGTGGTCTGTGTACTGACCTGGCATTGATGGATCTGGTGTGGTCTGTGTGCTAACCAGGCATGGATGGAGCTGGGGTAGTCTGTGTGTTGACCTGGCATGGATGTTACTGAGGTGTCTTTGCACTGAAGTGGCATTGATGGATATGGAGTGGTCTGTGTGCTGACCTGGTATGGAGTGGTCTGTGTGCTGACCTGCTATGGATGGAGCTGGTCTGGCCTGTGTGTTGACCTGGCATGGATGTTGCTGGGGTGTCCATGCACTGAAGTGGCATTGATGGATATGGAGTGGTCTGTGTGCTGACCCAGCATGGATGGAGCTAGGGTGTTCTGTATGCTGACCTCTCATGAATGGATTTGGTGCAAGGCAATCTCTGTGTTCCTAAGTGACAAGAGTTAAGCTGTGGTTGACTGGTGGGTGGGAGTGCTTGTTTATGATCAGGCAGGGAGGAGGCATATTCCTGGAGCTTTTAAGTTACCTAGGTATCATTTATTAATTTATGTTGTTCAATCCTTTGGGTTTTAGCCATGTTTCTTCATCTGCTGGATGTTTCTCTGTCATCTTTTTTGTTTGTTTAATTCACTATGTTTGTGATCCCTTTCTTGTTTGAAAGGCTGTAGTTCCTCTTAACTATGGAGTCTACCTCTCCTGAGTGGCATTTAACCAATGTCTTGTGATGGTTTCCTGGTTGGAGGGATTTGTCTGTATGTTCAGGTAGGTGGAGCGAAATCGTGTCTTTCAGAAAGGCAGTGGCTGTGTCCACTAGTGTGGTTTGGAATGTATGGGTTTAGTATGGCTTTGAGCAGCCTGTCTGCTGATGTGCAAGGCTGCACTGCTATTTGGCTGGAAGGATAGACGAGGGGTGTTTGGCACTATAGCCTGTGGGCTTTGGGGTGTGGTTTAGTCTTAGTGTTGAGATGGAGGCTTTAGGGAGGACACTCACTTGTTAATATTCTATTGGGCCAGGAGTGCTCTAGTGATCAAAAGTCCTGAAATCCTTCCATTTAGTTCAGTCAAACAGTCATGTCTGAATCTTTGTGACACCATGAATCGCAGCACGCCAGGCCTCCCTGTCCATCACCAACTCTAGGAGTTCACTCAAAATCACATCCATCGTGTCAGTGATGCCATCCAGCCATCTCATCCTCTGTCGTCCCCTTCTCCTGACTCCTTCAATCTTTCTCAGCATCAGGGTCTTTTCAAATGAGTCAGTTCTTCACATCAGGTGGCCAAAGTTTTGGAGTTTTAGCTTCAGCATCAGTCCTTCCAATGAACATTCAGAACTGATTTCCTTTAGGAGGGACTGGTTGGGTCTCCTTGCAGTCCAAGGGACTCTCGAGAGTCTTCTCCAACACCACAGTTTCAAAGCCAATTCTTTGGCACTCAGGTTTCTTTACAGTCAAACTCTCACATCCGTACATGACTACTGGAAAAACCATAGCTTTAACTACTACATGGACCTTTGAGGGGAAAGTAATGTCTCTGCTTTTTAATATGCTATCTAGGTTGGTCATCAGAGAAGGCAATGGCACCCCACTCCAGTACTCTTGCCTGGAAAATCCCATGGACAAAGGAGCCTGAGGGGCTACAGTCCATAGGGTCGTGAAGAGTCGGACACAACTGAGTGAATTCACTTTTACTTTTCACTTTCATGCATTGGAGAAGGAAGTGGCAACCCACTCCAGTGTTCTTGCCAGGAGAATCCTAGGGACGGGGGAGTCTGGTGGGCTGCCATATGTGTGGTCACACAGATTCAGACACGACAGAAGCGACTTAGAAGCAGCATCAGGTTGGTCAAAGGAGTAAGCGTCTTTTCATTTCAATGCTGTGGTCACATCTGAGGTGAGTTTGGAGCACAAAAAAAATAAAGGATGTCACTATTCCCACTGTTTCCCCATCTATTTGCCATAAAGTAATGGGACCAGATGCTATGATCTTCGTTTTCTTAGACTCCTAGCTGAGACTCCTAGCTGGTTTCCCTGGTAGCTCAGATGGTAAAGAAACTGCCTGCAGTGCAGGAGACCCAGGTTCGATCCCTGGGTCGGGAAGATCCCTTGGAGAAGGAAATGGCAACCCACTCCAGTATTCTTACCTGGAATAAAACCCATGGACAGAAGAGCCTGGTGGGCTGCAGTCCATGGGGTCACTCAAACAATCGGGCACGACTGAGTGACTAACACTAATGTAGTTCAAATCTCCTTAGTGTGGCTCTCTTTAGCAAAAGTCTCCTTAATTAGCTCTCCTTATGTTAGCTCACCTCTCCTTGGCTTAGCTGATCTTAGCCCTCCTTAGCTCAGCTCTCCTCAACTCAGCTCTCCATAGCTCTCCTTATCTAAACTTTCCTTAGCTCACCTCTCCTTAGCTAAGATAAAGAGAGCTATCTCTTTATCTTAGCTCTTATTAGCTCTCCTAGAGGGCTATGAAGAGCAAAGGAGGGATGAGCTGAGGAGGACTAAGCTAAGGAGAGCTGAGTTAAGGAGAGACATGCTCAAGAGCAGAGCCACACTCAGGAGCAGAGCCACACTCAGGGGCAGATCCAGGCTCAGGAGAGATACGAGGGCTAAGCTTAGGGAAGCTGAGCTAAGGAGAGCTAAGCTATAGAGAGCTACAGAGAGCTACACTAAGGATAAGTAATTAAGAAGAGCTATCCTAAGGACGGCTGAGCTAAGGAGAGCTATGCAAAGGAGAGCTAAGCTAAGGAGAAATAAAGAGAGCTAAAGAGACCTCTCAAATAAATAGAGGAAAACAATAAAATGGGAAAGACTGGAGATCTCTACAATAAAATTAGAGATACCAAGAGAACCTTTCATGCAAAGATGAGCACAATGAATGACAGAATTGGTATTGATCTAACAAAAGCAGAAGGTATGAAGAGATGGCAAGATTACACAGAAGAACTATACAAAAAAGATGTTAATGATCCAAATAATCATGATGGTGTGATCACTGACCTAGAGCCAGATATCCTGGAATGTGAAGTCAAGTGGGCTTTAGGAAGCATCAATATGAAAGAAGCTAGTGGAGGTGAAGCAATTCCAGTTGAGCTATTTCGAATCCTAAAATTTGATGCTCTGAAAGTGTTGCACTCAATAGGACAGCAAATGTGGAAAACTCAGCAGTGGTCACAGGACTCGAATAGGTCAATTTTCCTTCCAATATTAAAGAAAGGCAATGTCAAAGAATGCTCAAACTACCACACAATTGCACTCATCTCACACGTGAGTAAGTAATACTCAAAATTCTCCAAGCCAGAATTCAACAGTACATGAACCATGAACTTCCAGATGTTCAAGCTGGATTTCGAAAAGACAGAGGAAACAGAAATCAAATTGCAAATATCCTTTGGATCAACAAAAAAGCAAGCGAGTTCCAGAAAAATATATACTTCTGCTTTATTGACTATGCCAAAGCCTTTGACTGTGTGGATCATAATAAACTGTGGAAAATTTTTAAAGAGATGGGAATACCAGACCATCTGACCTGCCTCTTGAGACCTGTAAGTAGGTCAGGAAGCAATAGTTAGAACTGCATGTGGAACAACAGACTGGTTCCAAATATGGAAAGGAGTACGTCAAGGCTGTCTATTGTCACCTTGCTTGTTTAAATGATATGTAGAGTAGGTCATGAGAAACATTGGCCTGGATGAAGCACACGCTGGAATCAAGATTGCTGGGGAAAATATCAGTAAGTTCAGATATGCAGATAACACCACCCTTATGGCAGAAAGTGAAGAAGAATGAAAGAACATCTTGATGAAAGTGAAAGAGGAGAGTGAAAATATTGGCTTAAGACTCAACATTCACAAAAGTAAGATCATAGCGTATGGTCACATCATTTTATGGCAAATAGATGGGGAAACAGTAGAAACAGTTACACATTTTATTTTTGGGGGCTCCAAAATCACTGCATATGGTGATTGTAGCCATGAAATTAAAAGATGGTTACTCCTTGGAAGAAATGTTATGACTCACCTACAGAGCATATTAAAAATCAGAGACATTACTTGGCCAACAAAGGTCCATCTAGTCAAACCTATGGTTTCTCCAGTAGTCATTTATGGATGTGAGAGTTGGACCACAAAGAAAGCTGAGTGCCAAAGAATTGAGGCATTTCAACTGTGGTGTTGGAGAAGATTCTTGAAAGTCCCTTGGACTGCAGAGAAATTCAACCAGTCCCTCCTAAAGGAGATCAGTCTTGGGTGTTCACTGGAAGGACTGATGCTGAAGCTGAAACTCCAATAGTTTAGCCACCTGATTCAAATAAATGACTCATTTTGAAAGACTCTGATGCTGAGAAAGATTGAAGGAGGCAGGAAAAAGGGATGACAGAGGATGAGACGGTTGGATGGCATCACCAACTCAATGGACGTGAGTTTGAGTAAACTCCAGGAGTCAGTGATGGAGAGGGAGGCCCAGCATGCTGCAGTCCATGGGGTCACAAAGAGTCGGACATGACAGAGTGACTGAACTGACTGACTGAAGGAGAGCTGAACTAATGATACTTATCCTAGGAGAGCTGAGCTAAAGAGAGCCGAGGTAAGGAAAGCTAAGCTAACGAGAGGACAGCTGTGTTAAGGAAAGCTAAGCTGTGGAGAGCCGAGATAATGATAGTTATCCTATGGAGGACTACACTAAGGAGAGCCAGGAGGGCTGAAACAAGTGCTTAAGGAGAGCTAGGGACAGCTGAGCTAAGGAGAGCTAAGCTAAGGAAAGTTAAGCTAACAGGAGTTGGGCTAGTAAAGCTGCACTAAGGAGAGCTAAGGAGGGCTGAGCTAAGGAGAGTGAGAGGACACCGGGTTTGCTGGCTTCTCTGGCTCATTCTACTTTACAACCAAGTATGACAAAAACTCTGAGACAACAGTAGCCATCCTAAAAGAGGAGGGAATTAAAAAGACCTTGCAGCATGGAGGCTTTTTTCCATAACCGCAGCCTTCAAACTATTGTTGATGAACATCTGATATTCACAAGGCCACTGGACTCGACGTGACCCCTACCCTTCAACATGTCAGGGGTAACACATTTAAAAAAAATAGTAATTAAAACAAAGGAACCAACCAACCAACCAACAACAACAACAACAACAAAACAAAACAAAAAACAAGACACACTCAAGAAGTAAACATCACGAGGTAAATACAACTCAAAGTGCTTTTAGAAAACAAAAACCCCATGAATAATGCTCAACTGGGTTTTTTATCAGAGATACGAAATCTTTAGATTTCTTCCAAGTGACATCAACTTTGAGCACTGGAAAAGGCCACCATTGAAAACCGTCTAGATCGTTTTCACTATTACCATTATTTCTTACCATTAAGAATTTGTAACTTAATATTAGTACCTAAACAAAAGTGAAATGGACTTACACTCCTGGTTAAAAAAAAAATTTATGGTTAGCAAATGTTTTTGATGGGTAAAAGGACAAAAGATGAAGGCTGGAATAAACTTATTCCCACAAATACCTATTCATAATCCACATGGACCTCCTGTATCAAGAGACATGTTCTCAACATATTCTAAAACCATAGCTGTGACAATAACTGCAGCTAAATACCTCCAGGTATCTGTGGAGGGTAGGAGAATCTGTTTACCTGCAATAAGTACAACGGTGTAAATAGTCTTAAATAAGAAATAAAACTTTCACTTATGGAAAAACCCTCAAAGGCCAGAGAGACAAAAGCTTTTGCTTTCTTCCAGGTTCTCATTTTACTCTCATTTACAACCAGGCCTAAGGGAACCACTGAGGCTGCTGTTACCATAGCAACAAGAGGAGGGAATGAAGAAATGCTTCCTCCTTGTGGATATTTTCTCGAAAAGCAACCTTTAACTAATTGCTGATGGACATTCTATTCACAAGGGTGCTGAGCTCTAACAGATACCCACAGTTAAGAAATTGCCAGGGCTCACAGAGAGGAAAAAACTAAAGCAAATACAGGGAAAACTAAAAAGAAGAGTATATGAATGGATAAACACAATTCCATGTTTCTTTTAAAAAGGACATGACAATTTCCATATTAGGTGAATTCTAAGAGATACAAACATCAAAGTTGCAAGTACATTATCACCTCTGCCTGAGCATGGAAAAAAGCCACTATCAAAAGCTGGACATGGCATAAATGATAGAGTAACATTACTACAGTTGACACTTTAGGGTACTGGTGTGATGGACCTGAGCCATATGAGCATGACTAGAAAAGTGCACTCCGATGAGAAATAAATAAACAAATAAATAAATAAAGAGGTAGAGACAGTATGATAAAACAGATCACCCCCTGGAATATTTCAGAAACGAACAGACTTCAAATACCGCACACCCCATCCTGGATCCCTTGGTACCATTCAGAACATTGAAGAAATGAAACAAAGATAGCTTACCAGGAGAGAACAATGGATAAACAAATGTAATACAGGTCTAAAATTAATTTTGAATCAAGGATTAAAATATGAATGTAGAACGTGTACAGAGACAGAGATAAATCCAGAGATCATAACATTAAGTGAAGGAGGGTCAATTCAAAAAATATCATGGGATGCAATGGATAGGTGGGATACAAAAATCCAGAGCAGTGAGCAGCCGCACAAAGGTGACATGGACACTCAACCCGACAGGAAAAGTATGGATAGCAGGGTACCCTGGTAGATGGAAAGGATACATCTGGAGCTTGGCATTTGGTTCTTCCCACAGATACATATAAATGAGAGAATCCTTGTAAACCTACTTCAGCAAGAGTAGTAGATGAAACACACTCTAATTACATCTAGGTGGAAACAAGCACAGCTGAACACATCAACTACTCTCAGTGCCACAGAACAAGAATCTGGACACGGAAAAGAAATGCATCCTTGGAAATCAACTTAAATAGAATAGGAACTCTTACTTAAAATAAATCTCAAACTGAGCAGACACGAGGATTGGTGGCATCTTCTGGATCCTTCTACTCGAATGTATAACTAGGCCTGACTGAAACTCTCAGGTGGTGCAGGCCATCCTAAAAGAGGACAGAGGAAAGAAACCTTGCAGCGTGGAGGATTTTCTCTGCAACCACAGCACGGAAACAATCACTGATGGACATGTGAGATTCACAAGACTGCTGGACTCGACATGACACCTACCTTTGAACACGTCAGGTGTCACACACCCAAAATTAAATAAATAAGTAAACACACATATACAAAACAAAACTGGAACACTCTCAGGAAGAAACCATCAGCAGGTAAATACAATTAAAGTGCTTTCAAGAAGCAAAAAGCTCATGAATAGTACTCAATAGGGTTTCTTATCACAGATACAAAATCCAAACTGCCACGAGACATCAACTCTGAACAATGGAATAGGCCACCATGGAAAACGGACTGGACCAGAAAGGGTAGATTAACATTAGTCAGCACGATCCTTTTATAGTAGTGGGGACATATCGGTGGGAAGAACCAGGATAAGAATCACTGTCCACATCCCTCTATAGAAACAAATTAGAAAGAATGACAGGGCCTCTCCACTCCTACAATACTTCAGAAATACACCGATTTTGAAAACCACACACCTCAGAGCATGCACTGCAGCAGGATTCCCAATGCCCAGAGATGAAACTAAGGAAAGTACATGGAGGCGGAGAAATGAATGGATCAAAGAATGAGATATGGCTTCAAGATGGAATATGACTCAGGCATTGAAACAAGGAAATACTGTCATTGTCAGAGGTACAGATAAGTGTGGTGATAATCAGAGTCAGTGAAGAAGGGCAGATTAGAGATAGGTCATAAGATTTCCCTTCCAAATGGGACAGACAATATTGCTGGACGTGAGTACTCTGATGAAGGTGAAGTGGACACCCAGTGCTGGGAACTCCCTGATGCTTAGTGAAGGGAATGGGTGAGAGAAAAGCTTACATTGGAAGGCTGGAATTCATGGGTTCCCAAAAATACTTGTAAAATAGATAATCCACAGGGACCAATGTAGCAAGAGTGATGTACCACAAGCTTTCAGAGAGCAGTTCAGAGGAAATCAACACTGCTGAATACCTCTGTGTTTTGGTGTAAGGGAGCAAGAATCAGTACAGCCACAAAAAGGCAACTCTGTACATCAAAGCTTCATCAAACATGAAATATGAACTACAGTAAAACTGAGAAAGAAGGAGATACAAGCTTTCGGGGGTTGGGGTAGGGTGGGGTGGGATGGGCAGCGGGCTTCCTGTAGCTCATTCTACTCTCATTTACAAGTGGAAATGCACATACCTCTAAAGATGCAGTTACCATAGTAACAAGAGGGGAACCCGAAGAAATGCTGCCACCTTGTGGCCGCTTTCTGGAGCAGCAACCTTAAGTTTTGGCCTGATGGACACTGACTATTCACAAGGCAGCCGGGCTCTAAAAGTCACCTGCCTTTATGAAAGGGCCAGGGGTCCACACCAAAAAGAAACCAGAACAAACCACATGATGAAGAAGGAAACCTCAACAGGTAAATACTTAGTTGATGCTTAGAAAGAAGCCTCCAGAAATGTGCCTCGTTTGCTCTCTTACCAGTGATACGAAAAGTTAAACTGCAACACAATATCACTACTCAGAAATGAAACAGGCAACTATCGAAAAATCTACAGAAAGTAGAACAATATTAGTAAAGGGGACCCTTGTATGCCACTGGTGGGAGGTAAGCAGTCAGAGCGTTTATGAGCATAACTGTCAAAGGGCCTTGGAATCACAAAATGAGACAGATGATGTCATATGGCAGTTCCACTTCCAGAATATTTGAGAAATCAACAGATCATGGAAACACACGGCCAAACCCCCACCTCCGCACACATGCACTGCAGGCATTTACAATGCCCAAGAGAGGAAAGGAAAGCGAATCGTTGGGTGGAGATGAAAAAAGAAAGAAATGGGACATAGAGACACAACAAAATATGACTCAGACATGATGAAAATGCAAAAAGTGCCGTTTTCAGGGATACCCAGAAGTCTATAGAGAATCACAGTAAGTAAAGAAGGGCAGATTTAAGACATATCAAAATATATACCTTCCAGAGGGGATTAAAACACCTATTGATGGCTATGAGTACCCAAAGAAAAGTGAAATGGACTTAGACTCCTGCTAATTGGCACCACACTCCAGTATCTTGCCTAGGAAATCTCATGGATGGAGGAGCATGGTAGGCTGCAGTCCATGGGGTCACTAAGAGTTGGACACAACTGAGCAACTTCACTTTCACTTTTCACTTTCATGCACTGGAGAAGGAAATGACAACCTACTCCAGTGTTCTTGCCTGGAGAATCCCAGGGATGGGGGAGCCTGGTGGGCTGCCATCTCTGGGGTCACACAGCGTTGGACATGACTGAAGTGACTTAGCAGTAGCAGCAGCAAAAAAAAATTAGTTAGCAAAGTGTATCAGTGGGTGAGAGGCTGAATGGTGAAGGCTGGAATAAACTTATACCCACAACTACATATGCAATTCATAATCCACAAGGACCTCCTGTATCAAAAGACATGTACTCCACTGATTCCAAAAGATAGCTCTGACAATAACCACAGTTAAATACCTCCAAGTATCTGTGAAAATGGAGAAACTCTTTCCCTGCAACAACTACAATGGGTTAGTTATCTTAAATAAGTAATCAAGTTTTCCGTAAAGAAAAACTCAAAGAGTAAAGAGACAAGAAATTTGCTGAAGTCCTTTGTCTCCTGCTCTTATTTTACAACCTGGCCAAAGATAACCTCAGAGGCAGCTATCACAGTAGTAACAAGAGGAGGAAAATAAAAAATGCTGCCGCCTTGTGGACATATTCTCTAACAGCAACTTTAAAATCCTTGCAGATGGCTACACTATTCACAAGGGTGCTGAGCTCTAACATATAACAAATAGCCAGGACTCAAATGGAGGAAAGAAGCTAAGGGAAACACAAGAGAGGCTATCAGGGAGAGGATATGAACAGGAAAACACAATTCCGTGTTTCTTTAGAAACGCACATGACAATTTGCACATACGATGAATGCTAAGAGATACCAACAAAGATGCAAAGACATTATCACCTCTGCTTGGGCATTTAAAAAGGCCACTGTCAAAAGCTAGACATGGCATCAGTGTAACACTCGTACAGTGGACACTTCAGAGTACTGATGGGATGGACATGGTAAGAGGCACTATGAGCATGACAAGAAAAGAGCAGTCCCATGAAAGAAAAACAAATAAGTAAAGAAGTTGGGACAGTATGACAAATCAGGTCCTCTCCTGGAATATTTCAGAGATGAACAGACTTCAAACACCACACACCCCAAACCAGGTCCCGTTACACCATTCACAAAATCAAAGAGATGAAAATAAAGATAGCATACCTGGACAGAGGAATGGATAAAGAAATGTGATATAAGTCTAGAATGAATTTTAAATCAAACATTGACATCTGAAAGGAGGCCATCCTCACAGATAGAGATAAATCCAGATTTCATCACACTGAGTGAAGGAGGGTCGATTCAAGACACATTCTGCGATGCAAGAGAGAGGCAGAAATCAAAAATCCTCAGGAGTGAGCAGCCACACAAAGGTGACATGGACACCGAACCTGAAAAGAAACTTATCGGTAGCAGAGTATCCTGGTGGATGGCAGGAATACATCTGGAGCTTCTGAATAACCAATAAATAACAGAAGAAATCATAAAAGAAATCAAAATATGTATAGAAAAAAAAGAAAACATGACAATCCAAAACCTATGGGATTCAGAAAAGCACTGCTAAGGGCAAGTTTCATAAATGCAAGCTTACCTCAATAAACAAGAGAAATATCAAGTAATGACCTAACTTTACACTGAAAGCAATGAGAAAAAGAAGAAATAAAGAACATTAGGGTTAGTAGAAGGAAAGAAATCATAAAAATTAAGGCAGAAATAAATGCAAAAAGAAAAGGAGACCATAGCAAAAATCAGCTAAAGTAAAAACTGAATCTTTGAGAAGATAAAAAAAAAGACAAACCATTAGCCAGACTCATCAAGAAACAAAAAGAGAGGAATGAAATCAACAAAATTAGAAACTGGAATGGAGAAATCACAACAGACAACACAGAAATACAAAGGATCATAAGAGACTACTATCAGCAACTCTATGACAATCAAATAGACAACTTGGAAGACATGGACGAATACTTAGAAAAGTATAACCTTTCAAAACTGAACCACGAGGAAGTAGATAAGCTTAACGGACCCATCACTAGCATGGGAAGCAAGAGTGTAATCAAAACTCTTCCAACAAATAAAAAATAAGCTCAGGACCAGATGGCTTATTCACCCTCATGGCTAACCTGGCCACCTGGAGAAAACAAGAGAGGGTGCACAGAATGGCATTGGTTTGGTGAACAGGTTGAAGGTGGATGGAAACAATGGCTTCAGGAGAAGGGATGTGGGGAGAGAAGGGGTATGTGCCAGGCAAGGACAGGGAGGGGCTCTTATGGGGTGGTGTCAATGGGCAAGAAGAGGTTGGGTGGGTTCATCTCACCTTGACACTTCTTTTGGCCCTCAGTTGACAGGTGATCTTACTCTTTTCCTCCTGAGTATCTAGAGTCAGCTTTTCCATAACTGCTCTAGAGCCTTTAGGCTTCCCAGTCACTTTAGTCATTTACAAGACTTGAAGTGGTCTGTTCCAGAGACCCTGAGCACCACTATGTATACCCCTTCACAGGAGGCCACACCCTTATGCTTTATGAGGTCAGCAAGTCACTTCCTCAGCCAATGGTGGCCTTAGGTGGGCCTTGACATCACAAAGCCCCATTCTGTCACCTCTAGCGGAGGATGTGGAGTAACTCAGAAGATTTAGTGGGAGAAACGAGGAATTTTTAATGGCCCTTAGGAGCCCTCCAAATTCACCTGCCATCTTCAGCTCTCTAAGTCTACATTGAAGGGTCCCATGGAAGGGAGAATGTGTCTACTTCAAACCTTGTCTCACTGCCACAGTATTCAGGCTTTCATTCTGTTCTCTCTCACACTTTCATTCTGTTCTTTCTCACATTTCACCATTATCTAGTTTTTAATATCTTGCCTAGAATTCCTCCATGATAACTAGATTGCATTGAAGTGTTTGTGGACATGAGAATCATTCCACTTTCCTCCTACATGGTGGTCTTAAAGCACCTTGAAGACCATTTAATTCTGCGCCACCTACCAGAAATCTTTTCCATCCCTCCTCCTTTCTCAATGTTCACATAGCTCTCCTCAGTTTTCTAGTTTCCAGTCTGAAACCACTGTCTTCAGGCTGTGAGACTGCACTGAATACACTTGCTCTTGGTCCACTTGGAGCTGTCTTGTTTTAAGTCTAGGACTCTTGGTCACCTCACTAGGTGTGCTACTCAGGTTTGGGTTTTAAGAGGATGATGGCAAAGAGCCAGATAAATGCATACTTCAGGTTGTGCTGGGTGATCCCAAGAAGGAAATGACCACCTGTGACTGATTAGTATTCCCAGGAAGGGGTGGTGATTGTCCAGTGGTGTGTGAGCCTGGTGTGCCAAGGTCTTCTCAACATGTGCCCTCACAAATCTCTTTTCTCATCTTGTTTTCCTGCTGGCATCTCCACTGGAGCTTACCTCACAGTGGAGACCTTGTTGGAATTCATTTTCATGAAGAGCTACCACAAGCTTCCAGCTTCCTGGAGGAAACACTGAGTAATCTTGTCCTGACCATCCAGTTCCCAAGGTCTGTCATTGAGGTGGTTGGCTATGGAGAAAAGGGGAATGAGTTGTGTGCTTTATCTCAGCGCCTGGGTATAGTTTTGGTCTTAGTGAGAATTCTTGGGTTTCCTGTTATGTTCTCACTTCCTGATGTCCAATGATTGCTTATTCACCATGGATGCATCACACTGCTTCAAATTTTAAGAGGTAGAAGAAAGCATACCATAAACAAACCCAGAAGGTGACTCTTAACATTTGTAGAACAAAGAACCCTAAAAATTTAGTGAAAAAGGCCTGAGCCAAGTTTCTAGGAAAGATGTAGCACTGGCCATTCATTTTATTGAGATGTTTAAAAGACATGAGCAGCCATTTGACAATAAAGATATAGCACTAGATCCTAACCACATTAAAAAATATTTAACCTCACTAAGGTAAGAAAAAATCATATTAAAATTCCCTTGAACAATCAAACTGACCCAGAAGTGGCATAGATTTTAGAAATTGCAGACAGAGACGTTAAAATAGTTGGAATAACTGTGTTTTGCATGTTGTAAAATTAAGTAGAGCCATGGAAATAGTAAAAAAGACCCAATTTCATCTTATAGATATGAAAACTACAGTGTCAGATGGCAAATACAGTGGATAGAATAAATGACAGATTAAACACGGCAGCAGGAGAAAATTATGTGCTTAAAGAGGTAGCAATAGAAAGTGTCTAGAATGAGGCACAGACCACAAATATATAAAAAGATGACACAACATAATCTATTAATTTTTGTCCCCTAAGAATGCAGCATTGGTTAAACATTTGAAAATCAAACACTGTAATTCAAATTACTAAAGAACTAAAAATGAAACACAGTAGGGTTATCTCGATAAATGCTGAAAAATAATTTGATAAATTCTAATATCTAGTCCTAGGTTAGGAAGATCCCCTAAAAGATGGCATGGCAACCAACTCCAGTATTCTTGCCTGGAGAATACCCAAGGCCAGAAGAATCTGTTGGGCTTACACTCCATGGGGTCACAAGGAGCTGGATAAAACTGACCACCTGAGTACGTTCTGTATAAAAACTGTGAGCAAACTAGAAATAGAAAACTTCCTCAACCTGATGATGGTAATAAACTGTATAACTAACATCACACTTTGTGGAAGAATAGCACGCCAGGCTTCCCTGTCCCTGTCCATCACTAACTCCCAGAGCTTGCTAAAACTCATGTACATTGAGTTGATGATGCCATCCAATCATCTCATCTTCTGTTGTTCCCTTCTCTTCAGGCCTTCAATCTTTCCTAGCATCAGGGTCTTTTCCAAGGAGTGAGTTCTTCCCATCAGGTGGCTAAAGTATTGGACCTCCAGCTTCAGCATCAGTCATTTCAATATATATTAAGCACTGATTTTCTTAGGATTGACTGGTTTGATATCCTTGCAGTCCAAGGGCCCCTCAAGAGTTTGCTCCAACACCACAGTTCTAAAGCATCAGTTCTAGGCACTCAGCTTTCTTTATATAACTACCACATCCATACGTGACTACTGAAAAAAGCATAGCTTTGACAAGTCAGTCGTTTGTTGCGAAAGTAATGTCTCTGCTCTTTAATATGTTGTCTACGTAGGTCATAGCTTTTCTTCCATGGAGTGAGCATCTTTTAATTTCATGGCTGCAGTCACCATCTTCAGTGATTTTCTCCCCTTCCAGAAACAAAAATCTGACACTGTTTCCACTGTTTCCTAATCTGTTTTCCGTGAAGTAATGGGAGTGGACGCCATGATCTTAGTTTTCTGAATGTTGAGTTTTAAGCCAACATTTTCACTCTCTTCTTTCACTTTCATCAAGAGGCTCTTTATACTGTTCTTCCCTTTCTGTCATAACAGTGGTGTCATCTGCATATTTGAGGTCATTGATAATTCCCTTGACAGTCTTGATTGTGGCTTGTGCTTCATCCAGCCCGCCATTTCACATGCCATTTGCTTATGAGTTAAATAAGCAGGGTGATGAGATACAGCCTTGATGTACTCCTTTCCTGATTTGAAACCAGTCTATTGTTCCATGTCCAGTTCTAACTGTTGCTTCTTGACCTGCATACAGATTTTTCAGGAGGCAGGTCAGGTGGTCTTGTATTCCCACCTCTTTCAGAATTTTCCACAGTTTATTGTGATCCACACAGTCAAGGCCTTGGCATAGTCAATAAAGCAGAAATAGAAGTTTTTCTTGAACTCCCTTGCTTTTTCCATGATCCATTGGGTGTTGGCAATTTGATTTCTGCTTCCTATGCCTTTCCTAAAACCAGCTTGAACATCTGAAGTTCACAGTTCATGTACTGCTGAAGCCTGGCTTGGAAAATTTTGAGCATTACTTTACTAGTGTGTGAGATGAGTGCAATTGTGTGGTAGTTTGAGCATTCTTTGGCATTGCCTTTCTTTGGGATTGGAATGAAAACTGATCTTTTCCAGTCCTGTGGCCACTGCTGAGTTTTCCAAATTTGCAGGCACATTGAGGGCAGCACTTTCACATCATCTTGCAGGATTTGAATTAGCTCAACTGGAATTCCATCACTTCCACTAACTTGTTCATAGTGATGCTTCCCAAGGCCTACTTGACATCATATTCCAATATGTCTGGATCTAGGTGAGTGAGCACACCATCGTGATTATCTGGGTCATGAAAAAGTTTTTGTACCGTTCTTCTGTGTATTCTTGCCACCTTTTCTTAATATCTTCTGCTTCTGATAGGTCCCTACCATTTCTGTACTTTATTGAACCGATCTTTGCATGAAATATTCCCTTGGTATTGAAAGGTTATTGTTGAATTACAACGCCGGGATTCTTGGCCCCTGGAGGAGTAGAATTCAATCCGGGCCCAGAGGCGAGGCTTGATCGCTCAGAGCTTTTGTGTAGTAAAGTTTATTAAAGTATAAAGAAGATAGAGAAAGATTCTGACATAGGTGTCAGAAGGGGGCAGAAAGAGTACCCCCCCTGCTAGTCTTTAGCTGGATGCTATATAGTCACCAGCAGTCTGTTAATGAAAGAAAGGAATGTCTCAAACTTAGTATGGCACCAGGCCCCTCGCCCATAAGATGTATTTTGGGATAACCTTGGCTCCAAATGATTTACCTTGGGCCATAAAATGATTAACTTGAGTCTTGAAGAAGGGCAGATCACCATACAAATAGTTTAATTTACATAGATTAGAGGAACAATCAAGTAGGTTCTGAGCCCAAAAGGTGGAACTGACTTGAAGAGAGTTTGGGGTAAATGCATAGTACATTAGCATACCTTAAGATAAAAATTTCCACACACACACAAAAAAGACATTGGTTAACTTCAGGTGAAACCAGGTACCATTATGTCAACACAGAATTTTAAGAGAAACCTCCTTTTATATTTGTATAGAGAAAAAAAAAATATCACTAGTTTGTTTCCTCCTGCCGCTTTAAGGGAGATAAAATGTCTGACGCTTGCAGGCTATTTCCTCCATTTGGAGACCCCTGGCCTTCCTGCTTGTTACCCTCTCATTCCCCCCTTTTCTTTTAGGAGTATTATGTTGCCTAGGGAAAAGGGGCATCGTTTACATTCTATAACTGATTCGGGGCTGAGACAGGGCGTTGTCCCTAAATTGGGGAGGCAACATATTCTCCTAATTCTCATATTGAGGATATCTGATCCAGGGGCCCCAAATAGTAGTTGGAGGCAGCTGCAGCAGTAGCAGGAGTTTGAGCAACCATTTGTAACTTGAAAGCTTTCATGCGGCTAGAAAAAAATCATTATACAATTACAATACAATAGTCATTAAAACAACTTAAAATCAAAATTAAAGGTCACATTATGTCCATAGTTAAAGTGCAACGTGTTGCACCAGTCCATTTTAGGGTTGGTAGATGTCATCAGATGAAGGAGAGACATCGCATGTAATTGCTGTCAAAGGTATTTACACCCTTGGAGAAAGTCTTTTCCTTGAAGTGGAGATGTCCACCATGGGAAGCCTTCACTGATGAAGAGGGGAGTGCTTCACAGACCCAGCAGTTAGACAGATTGTGGAATGCAGCGTAGGAGTGAGCCCAGGACAGGAAGGCATTGTCTTGAAGATCAAACAGCAGACTCAGGATATTTGGAGTCAGCAGAAGTAAGCTCACATAGGTTATCAGGCCCATCTGAAAAGTACAAAGTCAGAGCATAGAAAGTAAAGACATAAAAAGATGTCACTTAGTTTTAGTCAGGGCGCCACCTCTTAACTCGAGTGTGATGTATCCATGAATCAATTCCTGGCACATTTTTAAAAAAATATTTTATTCTACGTTACAATACTGTATTTGTTTTGCCATACATTGACATGAATCAGCCACAGATGAACACAATCTCCCAATGTCGAAGCCACCTCCCACCTCCCACCCCATATCATCTCCCTGGATCACCCCATGCACCAGCCCCATGCATCCTGTATCCTGTATTGAACATAGACTGGCGCTTCATTTCTTATATGATAGTATACATGTTTCAATGTCATTCTCCCAAATCATCCCACCCTTTCCCTCTCCCTCAGAGTCCAAAATTCCATTCTGTACCTCTGTGTCTCTTTTGTTGTCTCACATAGAGGGTCATCATTACTATCTTTCTAAATTCCATATATATGTGTCAGTATACTGTATTGGTGTTTTTCTTTCTGGCTTACTTCATGCCATATAATCGGCTCCAATTTTATCCATCTCATTAGAACTGAGTCAAAGGGGCTAAGTAATACTCTACTGTGTATATGTACCGCAGGTTTCTTATCCATTCATCTGCTAATGGACATCTAGGTTGCTTCCATGTATGTCCTGGCTATTATAAACAGTGCTGCAATGAACATTGGGGTACATGTGTCTCTTTCAATTCTGGTTTCCTCGGTGTGTATGCCCAGCAGTGGGATTGCTGGGTCATAAGGCAGTTCTATTTGCAATTTTTTAAGGAATCTCCACACTGTTTTCCATAATGGCTGTACTAGTTTGCATTCCCACCAGCAGTGTAAGAGGGTTCCCTTTTCTCCACATCCTCTCCAGCATTTATTGCTTGTAGACTTTTGGATCGCAGCCATTCTGACTGGTGTGAAATGGTACCTCATTGTGGTCTTGATTTGCATTTCTCTGATAATGAGTGATGTTGAGCATCTTTTCATGTGTTTATTAGCCATCCGTATGTCTTCTTTAGAGAAATGTCTATTTAGTTCTTTGGCCCATTTTTTGATTGGTTCGTTTATTTTTCTGGAGTTGAGCTGCATAAGTTGCTTATATATCACTGAGATTAGTTGTTTGTCAGTTGTTTCATTTGCTATTGTTTTCTCCCATTCAGAAGGCTGTCTTTTCACCTTGCTTCTAGTTTCCTTTGTTGTGCAGAAGCTTTTAATTTTAATTAGATCCCATTTGTTTATTTTTGCTTTTATTTTCAGTATTCTTGGAGGTGGATCATAGAGGATCCTGCTGTGATTTATGTCGGAGAGTGTTTTGGCTATGTTCTCCTCTAGGAGTTTTATAGTTTCTGATCTTACATTTAGATCTTTAATCCATTTTGAGTTTATTTTTGTGTATGGTGTTAGAAAGAGGTCTAGTTTCATTCTTTTACAAGTGGTTGACCAGTTTTCCCAGCACCACCTGTTAAAGAGACTGTCTTTACTCCATTGTATATTCTTGCCTCCTTTGTCGAAGATAAGGTGTCCATAGGTGTGTGGGTTTATCTCAGGGCTTTCTATTTTGTTCCATTGATCTATATTTCTGTCTTTGTGCCAGTACCATACTGTCTTAATGACTGTGGCTTTGTAGTAGAGCCTGAAGTCAGGCAAGTTGATTCCTCCAGTTCCATTCTTCTTTCTCAAGATTGCTTTGGCTATTCGAGGTTTTTTGTATTTCCATACAAATCTTGAGATTATTTGATCTAGTTCTGTGAAAAATACTGCTGGTAGCTTGATGGGAATTGCATTGAATCTGTAGATTGCTTTGGGTAGTATACTCATTTTCACTATATTGATTCTTCCAACCCATGAGCATGGTATATTCCTCCATCTATTAGTGTCTTCTTTGATTTCTTTCATCAGTGTTTTATAGTTTTCGATATATAGGTCTTTAGTTTCTTTAGGGAGGTATATTCCTAAGTATTTTATTCTTTTCGTTGCAATGATGAATGGAATTGTTTCCTTAACTTCTTTTTCTACTTTCTCATTATTAGTGTATAGGAATGCAAGAGATTTCTGAGTGTTGATTTTATATCCTGCAACTTTACTATATTCATTGATTAGCTCTAGTAGTTTGCTTGTCGAGTCTTTATGTTTTTCTATGTAGACGATCATGTCATCTGCAAACACTGAGAGTTTTACTTCTTCTTTTCCAATTTGGTTTCCGTGTACTTCTTTTTCTGCTCTGATTGCTGTGGTCAAAACTTCCAGTACGATATTGAATAGTAGCGGTGAAAGTGGGCACCCTTGTTTTGTTCCTGACTTTAGGGGAAATGGTTTCAATTTTTCACCATTGAGTATAATGTTAGCTGTATGTTTGTCATATATAGCTTTTATTATGTTGAGGTATGTTCCTTCTATTCCTGCTTTCTGGAGAGTTTTTATCACGAATGGGTGTTGAATTTTGTCAAAGGCTTTTTCTGCATCTACTGAGATAATCATATGATTTTTATTTCTCAGTTTGTTAATGTGATGAATTACATTGATTGACTTGTGGATATTGAAGAATCCTTGCATCCCTGGGATAAAGCCCACTTGGTCATGGTGTATGATCTTTTTAATGTGTTGCTGGATTCTGATTGCTAGGATTTTGTTGAGGATTTTCGCATCTATGTTCATCAGTGATATTGGCCTGTAGTTTTCTTTTTTTGTGGTGTCTTTGTCAGGTTTTGATATTAGGGTGATGGTGGCCTCATAGAATGAATTTGGAAATTTACCTTCCTCTGCAATTTTCTGGAATAGTTTCAGTAAGATAGGTGTTAGCTCTTCTGAAAATTTTTGGTAGAATTCAGCTGTGAAGCCGTCTGGACCTGGGCTTTTGTTTGCTGGAAGATTTCTGATTACAGTTTCAGTTTCCATGTTAATGATGGGTCTGTTAAGATTTTCTATTTCTTCCTGGTTCAGTTTTGTAAAGTTGTACTTTTCTAAGAATTTGTCCATTTTTTCCAGGCTGTCCATTTTATTGGCATATAATTGCTGATAGTAGTCTCTTATGAATTTTTGTATTTCTGTGTTATCTGTCGTGATCTCTCCATTTTCATTTCTAATTTTATTGATTTATTTTTTTTCTCTTTGTTTCTGGATGAGTCTGGCTAATAGTTTGTCAATTTTATTTATCCTTTCAAAGAATCAGCTTTTTGCTTTGTTGATTTTTGCTATGGTCTCTTTTGTTTCTTTTGCATTTATTTCTGCCCTAATTTTTAGAATTTCTTTCCTTCTACTAACACTTAGGTTCTCTATTTCTTCCTTTTCTAGTTGCTTTAGGTGTAGAGTTAGGTTATTTATTTGACTTTTTTCTTTTTTCTTGAGGTATGCCTGTATTGCTATGAACTTTGCTCTTAGGACTGCTTTTATAGTGTCCCAGAGCTTCTGTGTAGTTGTGTTTTCATTTTCATTCGTTTTGATGCATATTTTGATTTCTTTTTTCGATTTCTTCTGTGATTTGTTGATTATTCAGAAGGGTGTTGTTCAGCCTCCAAATGTTGGAATTTTTAATAGTTTTTCTCCTGTAATTGAGATCTAACCTGAGTGCATTATGGTCAGAGAAGATGCTTGGAATAATTTCAATTTTTTTGAATTTATCAAGGTTAGATTTATGACCCAGGATGTGATCTATCCTGGAAAAGGTTCCATGTGCACTTGAGTAAAAGGTGAAATTCATTGTTTTGGAGGTGAAATGTCCTATAGATATCAATTAGGTTTAACTGGTCTATTGTATCATTTAGAGTTTGTGTTTCTTTGTTAATTTTCTGTTTAGTTGATCTGTCCATAGGTGTGAGTGGGTATTAAAGTCTCCCACTATTATTGTGTTATTATTAATTTCCCCTTTCATGCTTGTTAGCACTTGTCTTACATATTGCAGTGCTCCTATGTTGAGTGCATATATATTTATAATTGTTATATCTTCTTCTTGGATTGATCCTTTATTCATTATGTAATGGCCTTCTTTGTCCCTTTTCACAGCCTTTATTTTAAAGTCTATTTTATCGGATATGAGTATTGCTACTCCTGCTTTCTTTTGGTCTTTATTTGCATGGAATATCTTTTTCCAGCCCTTCACTTTTAGTCTGTATGTGTCCGTTGTTTTGAGGTGGGTCTCTTGTAGGCAGCATATATAGGGATCTTGTTTTTGTATCCATTCAGCCAGTCTTTGCCTTTTGGTTGGGGCATTCAACCCATTTACGTTTAAGGTAATTATTGATAAGTATGCTCCTGTTGCCATTTACTTTATTGTTTGGGGTTTGGGTTTATATGTCCTTTTTGTGTTTCCTGTCTACAGTCTATCCTTTAGTATTTGTTGGAGAGCTGGTTTGGTGGTGCTGAATTCTCTCAGCTTTTGCATGTCTGTAAAGCTTTTGATTTCTCCTTCATATTTGAGTGAGATCCTTGCTGGGTACAGTAGTCTTGGCTGAAGGTTATTTTCTTTCATCACTTTAAGTATGTCTTGCCATTCCCTCCTGGCCTGAAGAGTTTCAATTGAAAGAACTACAGTTATTCTTATGGGGATCCCCTTGTGTGTTATTTGTTTTTTTTCCCTTGCTGCTTTTAATATTTGTTCTTTGTGTTTGGTCTTTATTAGTTTGATTAGTATATGTTTTGGGGTATTTCGCCTTGGGTTTATCCTGTTTGGCACTCTCTGGGTTTCTTGGACTTGGGTGATTATTTCTTTTCCCATTTTAGGGAAGTTTTCAACTATTATCTCCTCAAGTATTTTCTCATGGTCTTTCTTTTTGTCTTCTTCTTCTGGGACTCCTATAATTCGTATGTTGGAGCCTTTCATATTGTCCTGGAGGTCTCTGAGGTTGTCCTCATTTCTTTTAATTCATCTTTCTTTTTCCCTTGCTGATTCATTTATTTCTACCATTTTATCTTCTATTTCACTAATCCTATCTTCTGCCTCCAATATTCTACCATTTGTAGCCTCCAGAGTGTTTCTGATCTCATTTATTGCATTATTCATTATATGTTGACTCTTTTTTATTTCTTCTAGGTCCTTGTTAAACCTTTCTTGCATCTTCTCAATCCTTGACCCCAGCCTATTTGTCTGTGATTCCATTTTGATTTTAAGATTTTGGATCATTTTCACTATCAGTATTTGGAATTCTTTCTCAGGTAGTTTTCCTATCTCTTCTTCTTTTGTTTGGTTTGGTGGGGATGTCTCCTGTTCCTTTACCTGCTGGGTATTCCTCTTTCTCTTCATCTTGGTTATATTGCTGTGTTTGTGGTGTATTTTCTATATTTTGGAAATTTGTCGAATTCTCTTTCTTATTGAGCTTCCTCTCTGTGTTTGGGGTTATATCAGTGGCTTGTCAAGGTTTCTTGATTAGGGAGGCTTGTGTTGGAGTTTTGGTGGGTGAAGCTGTATTTCCTCTCTCTGGAGTGCTGTGAAGTGTCTAGTAATGGATTATGAGACGTCAATGGTTTTGGAGTATTTTGAGCTGCCTGTATATTGAAGCTCAGGGGCTTGTTCTTGTGTTGCTGGAGAATTTGCATAGTATGTCTTGCTCTGGAACTTGTTGGCCCTTGGGTGGTGCTCAATTTCAGTATAGGTATGAAGGCGTTTGATGAGCTCCTATTGGATAATGTTCCCTGTATTCAGGAATTCTTTGATGATCTCAGGATTTGGATTTACGCCTCCTGATTCTGGTTTTCAGATTTATTTTTCCAATAGCCTCATGATTTCTCCATCTATACAGCACTAATGTTAAAACATCTAGGTTAATGGTGATAGGTTTCTCCACCTTGAGGGTCGTCCCTAGAGGATTGCTGAGTTACTTGGAGGAGAGAAGAGGGAGGGGGTAGTTAGAAGTGAGTGGAATGAGATGAGGTGGAATCAAAAGAGGAAAAAGCAAGCTAACCCATAACCACTTTCTTGCATGCGCTCCAAAGTCTGGACCTCTCAGAGGTGGTCACAGATTTATACATGGAAGAGGAGAGGGAGGAATTAGATAGAGATGGACAGGAGGATAAAAGAGGGAGATGCAAAGGAGGGATACAGATCCGACCAGTGACCAGTTCCCTGAGAATTCTCCACCTTCTGGAGCACACAGAGATTCATAGAGTTCGGTAGAGAAGAGGAGGGGGAGGGAGGAGACAGAAGCCACCTGGTGGAGAAAAGAGAGATTTCAAAGGGGGAGAGAGTGGTCAAGCCAGTAATCTTGCACTCATGTAAAATTGGGTACTGAAGATTAGGTTTTTAAAAGTACAAAATTGGCAACAAATGCCAAAATGCCGAGCTTAAAAATCTGGAGTAGAGATTGGATTTTTAAAGATAAAATATTAAAGAAAAGAAGAAGAAGGAGAGAAAAATTAAAAAAAAAACTAGAAAAAATAAAATAAAATAAAAGACTCCAGAATTATTAAAAGACAACAGCTTCCATAACCAATAGGACTATATATGGCATTTGCTTTAAAGATAGGGTTTTTTTTTTTTTTGAAAAGTAATATTAGGTTATAAAAATACTAAATAGAAATATAGAAGACTTAAAAATTTAAGCAAGTTTAGAAAAAAGACAAAAAAGAAAAGAAGAAAAACATTTTTTAAAAAACCCAAAAATTTAAAAGAAAGAAAGAAAAAAATTCTTAAAAAAAAATCACGCTTCCACATCATCCCCCCCCACAAAAAAATTTTTTTTTTGATCATAAAAGTAGTAACGGTATATCTGGCACTTTCTGTATCGTTGTGGGCTGAGTGGGGTCGCTACCAAGGCAGTTCCCTCTGTTTGACTTCCTCTGTTTGCTGGTCTCTTCTGTGTCTGGTTTCTGTCTTGACACAGGGATGGGGGTGGTGGACTCTGCACTGGGCTTGCCCTTTCTCACTCCGTGGGATAACCGTGTGGGGCCTGCCCAAGGCTTCATGCACCTCCCCAGTCTAAGCCACTCAGGTTTGGTGCTCAGGAAGCCCTCCAAGGCTCGGATTTGGTTGAGCCTGGGCTTTGTTTCCTTCCCAGGTCCGAGTAGCTAGGGAGTTCGGCTCACACAATTGCTGCGACTTCTGGCCTTGCTAGGTCACTCAATTTTCTGGGAACTCCACCAGGGCTCTTTCTCAAGCAGATGATGACTGTTCAGAGCCCCCCCAGAAGTCTCAATTAGCAAAGAAACCTGCTTGCAATTTGGTAGGTAATGTCTCTCTTGAGCTGCGATTGCCCCCTTCCAGCACTTAAGGTTCTGGCTGCCTATCGCTGGAGGGGGATGGTCTGCAGCCAGCTATTTCTGATCCGTCCTTTGTTCTTTGCTTGGGCCTGTCGGTGTCTTATGTTCGAGCATTTCGTGTGTTAGTTATCCCACAGTCTGGTTTGCTAGTCCAAGATAGTTTGTTCTAGCCACACGTGGACCCGATTCTGGCCCCGTTACGACCCAGTTCTCAAGAAAAGCCCTACAGCCTACGTCTCCTGTGGCCCAATTCTTAGAAAGCACTGTCCCTGGTGCCTCGCAATCCTCCCTGCCCCCCCCCCCCACTGTTGGGTGCAGGCGTTTGCGCTGCTTATCCGCTGGGGGTTATACTGTTGAATTCGTAATCTGTTGGTTTTAATTATTTATTTATTTTCCTTCCTGTTATGTTCCCTCTGTGCTTCCAGGGCTTGCCCCATACACGGCTGTAAGAATGTTCCCCAATTTTAGGAACCTCTCTTTTTAAGAGTCTCTTCCTGGGATGGGAGTCCCTTCCTGGGACAGGGCTCCCTCCATACCTCCTTTGTCTCTATTTTCGTCCTTTATATTAATTCCTACCTGGTTTTGAAGCCAATGATCTGCTTTGCTGGATACTGATGTCCTCTGCCAGCAGTCAGAAGTTGTTCTGTGGAATTTACTCAGCGTTGAAATGTTCTTTTGATGAAGTAGTGAGGGAGAAAGTGTTTTCCCCATCCTATTCCTCCGCCATCTTTTTTCGTTCCCCCAAATCCTGGCACTTTGACAGCTGTGGGAGAAGAAAGAATACCCTGGTAAGGGCCTTCCCAGAGGGGCTCCAGGGATGGGCCCCCAGATCCCAAAGTTTTTATGAGGACCTCAGTTCCTGGCTCAAATAGAGTCTTGCTTGACTCAGAAGTGGGGTCTGGAGTCGTCTCCTGGAGTTCTGTTAATGCCTGTTGAAAAGCTGAGAGCTGAGTTATAACTAGTTAATTCCAAGCCTTCAGGGTCTATAACAATAAGAAAGGCCTTCCATAAATACATTCAAAGGGGGACAGTCCCTCCTTTCTGGGGGCAGTTCGAGCCCTCATTAAAGCTATGGGTAGGACTTTAATCCAATTGTCCTGAGTCTCTTGAGTTAATTTGCTCAGATGTCTTTTGATAATGTCATTAGCTTTTTCAACTTTTCCTGACGATTGGGGTCTCCAGGAACAGTGTAAGTGATATTCTATTCCTAGAGCTTTAGAATCCCCCCCTACGTTACAGCAGTTTTAAAGGCGGAGCCATTGTCACTCTGAAGACTTTGTGGCAGACCAAACCTGGGGATAATTTCATGGATTAAAATCTTTATAACCTTCTTAGCCTGTTCACCACGACAGGGAAAAGCCTCAATCCATCCAGTAAAAGTATCTACCCAAACTTGTAAGCAAGAATATCCATTAGCTTTTGGCATATGAGTAAAATCAATTTCCCAGTCCTCTGCACGATACTTCCCACTTCTTTGTCATTCAGATTTTGCTAGCTTTTCAGTCTTTGGGTTATTTTTCTAACAAACCTCACAACTTTTGATAATATTTTTTAAAGTTATCATTAAATTTTTACCTTCAAACAAATGAGAAGCCATTTGGTAAGTACTCTCTGCACCCAAATGAAAACTCTGATGTAAACTCTTAAGAATTTTCCATTGAGCGTTTTCAGGAATTATTAATTGTCCATCCTCAGACTGTAACCATCCTTTATCAGTAATCTGTGTTCCTCTTTTTTCATATCTTTCTAATTTTTTCTCAGTATATTGTGGTTTTTCCTGTTCCACAGGACCCGTCCAGATCAAAGGTGTCTGCAGTGAAGGGGTTTCATAAAGTGCCACTTTTCTGGCTTGACAGTCAGCCAGCTGATTACCTTCAGCCACTTTACTCCCATCCCTGCTGTGCCCTTTGCAATGCATAACAGCTACTTCTTTAGGACAATATATAGCATTTAAAAGTCTCTCAGTCTCTCTGAAATGCTTAATAGGTTCACCTGTTGCTGTTTTAAACTGTCTTTATTTCCATATTGCAGCATGGGCATGTAAAGTCAAATAAGCATACTTAGAATCCGTGTAGATATTTACCCGCTGTCCTTTGCTTAACTCTAGAGCTCAGGTCAGAGCCATAAGCTCTGCTAACTGAGCACTGGTTCCCTGGGGGAGAGATTTTGCTTCCAAAACCTGTTCAGCAGTCATCACGGCATAACCTGCTTTACGCTTTCCATCCTGAACAAAAGAACTGCCATCTGTAAATATTTCCATGTCAGGATTGTCTAATGGGATGTCCATTAGATCTTCCCAAGCTGCATAGTTTAAAGTTATGAATTGAGAACAATCGTGATCAGGTGTATCATTCTCCTTCTCAGGAAGGAAAGTGGCAGGATTTAAATTTCCACAAACTAAGCTTAGTTACTGGTCCTTCTAAGAACAATGACTTATATTTAAGAAGCCTACTGTCTGTCATCCAAATATTAACCTTAGAATTTAAGATTCCACTCACATCATGAGAAGTCAGTATGGTAAGTTTTTGTCCATTAATTATTTTTAAAGCTTCAGGTGCTAATAAAGCTGCTGTTCCAATTACTCTTAGGCAGTGGGGCCACCCACGTGAAACTATATCTAATTCTCTGCTTAGATAAGCAATAGGTTGTTGGTGAGGCCCTCGGGGTTGTGTCAAACTCTCAAGGCCATACCTTTCCTTTCAGTGACAGATTAAATTATGACCCTGTGGGCAAGCTCAGAGCAGGAGCTTCCAGGAGAGCAGTCTGAAGAACCTTAAAAGACTTTTGAGTTTCTGGTGACCAAACAAGTTTGTCAGTTTGGGCCTGCTGAGTTTCAGCTATAAGTTTATATAAAGGCCAAGCAAGTTCCCCATAACCCAGAATGCAAATGTGACAGTAACCTGTGATTCCCCAAAATCCTCTCTATTGTCTTAAAGTCATAGGTAGGGGATGATTTAGTATAGGCTTAATTCTCTCAGTGCCTATGGCTGTAGTCCCTTCTGATATGATTAGGTCCAGATACCTAACTGATTGTTACAATGCTGAGCCTTTTCTCTTGATGCCTTGTAACCACAGCCTGCCAGAAAGTTTAAGAAATCTTCTGAGGCTTTCAACCAAGCTTCCTCTGTCTCAGCACAGAGCAAAATATCATCTACATATTGTAACACCACTGCTTCAGAGCTATTAAAGTTTTGTAGTTCCTGGGACAAACTTTGTCCAAATAAGTGAGGATGGTCATGAAATCCCTGGGGCAAAACTGTCCAGGTTAACTGAGAAGCTGGCTGTTTAAGGTCTTCAAAGGCAAATAGAAATTGACTTTCCTCCGCTAAAGGCATTGAATAGAAGGCATCTTTTAAATAAATTACTGGGAAATATTTGGCTCTTTCAAGAATTTCAGACAATAGAGTATAAGGATTAGGCACCGCGGGGTATAAAGGAAATACAGCCTCATTTATTATACGTAAATCTTGAACTAGTCTCCGTTTATCATTTGATTTCTTTATACCCAAAATAGGAGTGTTGCAAGGACTGTTACAGGGAATTAATAGTCCCTGTTCCTTTAAGTTTTCAATGATGGGCTTTAACCCTTCCTTAACCTCAAGTTTCAGAGGATACTGTTTCTTATGTGGAAATAAGTGTGGGTGTTTGAGCTTGACAAGTGCAGGAATAGCATTTTGCACTCGACCCACAGATTTCCGTCAGCCCATACTCTAGGATTTACAGTTTGTTCAACCAGAGGGAGAGAAAGGGAGGACTCCATATTCATAGAAACAGAAGCATGGATCGTGCTCAGTATATCCCTCTCCAAAAGGGGTGAGGGAGACTCTGGAATGATCAGAAACTCATGTGAAAATAGCACAGAATCCCAGTTGCAAGATAAAGAATAACTGAAATAATACCTTTTGGCTCGTCCAGACAGTCTCATTATGGAAGCAGATCGGGAAGAAAGTGGGGCAGGGGCTTCAGTAAGCACAGAGTAAGCTGCCTCAGTATCTAAAAGGAAATCAATGGATTGGCCCCCCACAGTCATTAATACCCAGGGTTCCTCAGGTGTAATTAGGACGGGAGCTTGTGTGGGGACCCCCGGGCACCTTCAGTCCTGATTGTCTTGAGACTTCGACCCTGGAGACCTACGCCTCTGAGGGCAGTCTCTCTTCCAGTGTGGTCCTTTGCAGACCGGACATGGAGCCGGGGGCGGCTTAGATGCCAGAGGGCAATCCCACTTGAGGTGCCCCTCCTTTCTACAGCAATAGCAAGCCCATCCCTTTTCACTGGGGTCCCTCTGGGCATTTTTCTCTGGCTGTTTAAGAGCTTTTTTCATAGCCATTGCAAAGGCTTCTGCCTTTTCCTTTGTCTCTCTTTGCCTTTCTTTTTCTCATTCCTTACCATAATAGACCATCTGAGCCAGGTGTAACAGAATATCTAAAGACTGATTTGGTCCATATGCCCATTTTTGTAGCTTATGGCAGATATCTGTAGCTAACTGAGTGATAAATCTATCTTTCAAGATCACTTTTCCTTCTTCATGTTTGGGATCAATCTCAGTGAATCTGCAAAAAGTTTCTCTTAGTCTATCCAGGAATTTACCAGGAGCTTCCTTCTCCTCCTGTTCTATGTCTGCCAATTTGCTATAGTTTAAAGGGAAGAACATGCCTGCCTGAGTCCTTCAAGAATACATCTGCCAAAATGACTCTTATCCCATCTTCCTTTAGCTGAGTTGTAGTCCCAGTCTGGTTCTATAGTTGGGACCCCCTGATTCCCAGTGGGGAGGTCCGCTATCTTGTCCTCCCTTTTCCCTACTGATTCATTACCAAGCCATTCATCTCCATAAGCAACCGCTTTTCCCTTGTTTCTTACAGAACCGGTCTAATTGTAAAACAGTATTATACTTAAGAGTCCCTCCAACTGGCCACCGTTCACCATCCTCCAATGGATATCACTGCCATGCACTTCGCATAGGAAGACCAGCTGTGTCTTCTTTAAGCCCTTATGATCAAATCTATCCGTTTTTCAGGATACAGTTCAAAGGAGTGAGGCTGGAATTGTTAGGTCCCATCTGTCAGAGAGAAAAAAGCAACCAGTGCCATTTTTCTACCGGAGGCATCTCTCCTTGCTCTAGATGGGGGGTGTAGACAGACTTTATACCAAAAGCTTTTCCTTCCTGGTTGGACTTAGTTACCGACACAGGTGCTGTCCTCAACTCTCTCGTTTCTACCACCGAGACAGTGTGGGGATGTACGAGGCATAGACCTGATAGCATCTCTACCTAACGTCCAGCTCTTGACATTTAACCTTGCTTGCCTCTGATGCCACCCGGGGTGCAATCAAAATAACCTTCCAGAATGCCTCCCAAGCTAAGACTGCTGGGAAAACATTCATCACCTGAGTGCCTGTGCACAACCCTGAGTATATTCCTGACAATAATAAGACTGATATGAACATAAAGCTGGGATGTTATTGTCAAACATCACCACATAAGAGCCTCCTCTGGTCCACTAAGAGCCAGTGTTACCAAAGGGTGGGGGGGAAACACACACACTGCAGTCCCAATCTAAGTAACCTTTAACCTTCAAGATGGTCTTGGGGCTAAAGCTCCATCTAGCTTCCAAACTTTCGATTCCTAGTGAGGCTAGGTGCTTTCATGACTACCTATCTAAGTTTGTGACAGTACACAGTAACAGTATAGATCACAAGTCTCTTGAAAGTTTATGATCCGATAGATTAGGTTAGTACTTCTAATTCCCAAGGAGTTATGAAATGGTCAAAGAGACCAAAAGGTTTGACTGAGAAAGGAGAGTTTGGTCTACACAATTTGCCCATTTCTGGTCGGTTCCCAAAGGAGACATTGGGTGCCTCTTGGCCTTAGCAGGTCGGTAGAAACCCCTGGCAGGTTTCTGCCATAAGCTGTATGAGATCACCGTGGAAATGCAGAGCAGAGCTCCTCACTTGCTTCGCGCAGGGCATGTCATTCATTCACACAAGCACACTGTAGAGTTAGTAAAGCACAGCAGAAAAAGTGTTTGCTAAGAGAACAAAGAACTAGAGCTCCAAGCATCCTTACCTTGTCTTGAAGGATCCCGAACAAGCTTCCAAGATGAAAGGTTGTTGTTGAATTAGGACACTGGGATTCTTGGCCCCCAGAGGAGAAGAATTCAAGCCAGGGCCAGAGACAGGGCTTGATCTCTCAGAGCTCTTGTGTAGTAAAGTTTATTAAAGTATAAAGGAGATAGAGAAAGCTTCTGACATAGGCGCCAGAAGGGGGCAGAAAGAGTACCCCCCCTGCTAGTCTTTAGCTGGATGCTATATAGTCATCAGCAGTCTGTTAATGAAAGAAAGGAATGTCTCATACTTAGAATGGCACCAGGCCCCTCGCCCATAAGATGTATTTTGGGATAACCTTGGCTCCAAATGATTTACCTTGGGCCATAAAATGATTAACTTGAGTCTTGAAGAAGGGCAGATCACCATACAAATAGTTTAATTTACATAGATTAGAGGAACAACATTGGCGTATAGCATACTGGTTTATCAAGTAGGTTCTGAGCCCAAAAGGTGGAACTGACTTGAAGAGAGTTTGGGGTAAATGCATAGTACATTAGCATACCTTAAGATAAACATTGCCATAAGAAAAAGGCATTGGTTAACTTCAGGTGAAACCAGGTACCATTATGTCAACACAGAATTTTAAGAGAAACCTCCTTTTAAATTTGTGTAGAGAAGAAAAAAAATATCACTAGTTTGTTTCTGCTGCTGCTTAAGGGAGATAAAATGTCTGACACTTGCAGGGTATTTCTTCCATTTGGAGACTTCTGGCCTTCCTGCCTGTTACCCTCTCGGTATCTCTCATTTTCTTGAAGAGATCTCTAGTCTTTCCCATTCTACTGGTTTCCTCTATTACTTTGCATTGATCGCTGAGGAAGGCTTTCTTATCTCTCCTTGCTATTCTTTGGAACTCTGCATTCAAATGAGTATATCTTTCCCTTTCTCCTTTGCTTTTCTCTTCTCTTCTTTTCACAACCATTTGTAAGGCCTCCTCAGACAGTCCTTTTGCTTTTTTGACATTTCTTTTTCTTGGGGAATAGATATGAAAAATTAAATAGAGGTAGATGAAGATGACTTATATACATTAAAGATTAACTGCAAAGGGAGAAGAACAGTAGGAAAGTCAAACAAAGAAATAGGTAGAAAAATATAATAGGTTGAAAGAAATTTTAATTAAAATTATAAAATATAGGGAAAAAAAACAGGAAGAAGAAATTTTTAAAAAAAAGGAAAAAAAGGTAACTCCACAGAACTTCAAAAGCCCAACATAGAGGCAGAGGTTTATAACAGCAATAAAAATTGTGACTGAGAAAACAAAGAAAAGGCTCAAAAGCTTCACTCAATTTCATACTGCCAATAAAATTGACAACCACAACAGAGGAGGGAAGGAGAGGGAACAAATCCAAAAGTATCTACAGGGTTTTAATGTCTCTTTCTATGATTGTGTTGCTGTCAATTTCTGCTTTTATGTCTGTTAGTGTTTGCCTTATGAATTGAGGTGCTCCTATATAGGGTGCATAGATATTTACAACTGTTATGTCTTCCTCTTGGATTTATCCCTTGATCATTAGGTAGTGTCCTTCTCTATCTCTTGTAATCTTCTTTAGTTTAAGGTCTATTTTGACTGATATTAGGATTGCTACTCCATCTTTCTTTTGCTTTCCATTTGCATGGAATATATTTTTCCATCCTCTCACTTTCAGTCTATATGTGTCTTTAGGTCTGAAGTGAGTTTCTTGTAGACAGCATGTATATGGGTCTTTTTCTTTTAAATTATTTAATTGGAGGCTAATTACTTTGCAATATTGTGGTGCTATTTGCATACATTGACTTGAATCAGCCATGGGTGTACATGTGTCCCCAATCCTGAACACCCATCCCACCTCCCTCCCCATTCCATCCCTCAGGGTTTTCCCAGTGCACCGGGTCTGAGTGCCCTATTTCATGCATCAAAGTTGGACAGGTGATCTATTTGACATATCGTAATATACATGTTTCAATGCTAGTCTCTCAAGTCGTCCCACACTGGCCTTCCCCCACAGACTCCAAAAGTCTGTTTTTATGTGTCTCTTTTGCTGTCTCTCGTATATGATCATTGTTACCATCTTTCCCATATACATGTATGGATGTGAGAGTTGGCCTGTGAAGAAAGCTGAGGACCGAAGAATTGATGCTTTTGAACTGTGGTGTTGGAGAAGACTCTTGAGAGTCCCTTGGACTTCAAGGAGATCCAACAAGTCCATTCTGAAGGAGATCAGCCCTGGGATTTCTTTGGAAGGAATGATGCTAAAGCTGAAACTCTAATACTTTGACCACCTCACGCGGAGAGTTGACTCACTGGAAAAAACTCTGATGCTGGGAGGGGTTAGGAGCAGGAGGAGAAGGGGACGACAGAGGATGAAATGGCTGTATGGCATCACTGACTCGATGGATGTGAGTCTGAGTGAACTCCAGGGGTTGGTAATGGACAGGGAAGCCTGGTGTGCTGCGATTTATTGGATCACAAAGAGTAGACACGACTGAGTAACTGAACAGACTGGCTAACTGATACTATATTGCTGTTTTCCTTTCTGACTTACTTCACTCTATGAAATAGGCTCCAGGTTCATCCACCTCATTAGAACTAATTCAAATGCATTATTTTTAATTGCTGATTAACATTCTATTGTGTATATGTACCTCAGCTTTCTTATCCATTTGTCTGCCAAAGGACATTTAGGTTGCTTCCATGTCCTAGCTGTTGTAAACAGTGCTGCGGTGAACAATGAGGTACACATATCTGTTTCAATTCTAGTCTCCTCGCTGTTTATGTTGTATGGCAAGTCTATTTCCAGTTTTTTTTTTTTTTTTTAGGAATATCCACATTGTTCTCTGGAGTAGGTGTACTAGTTTGCATTCAGTCAAAGAACTAGTGAGTTCTTTCCATCAGGTGGCCAAAGCATTGGATTTTCAGCTTCAGCATCAGTCCCTCCAATGTATATTCAGGACTGATTTTTCTTAGGATTGACTGGTTTGATTTCCTTGCAGATCAAGGGACTCTGCAGAGTATATATGTGTATGAATAAATATTTGTTGTGTTTATGCTGCCCTCTCATGGAGAAATAGAAGAATGCTAATGAATGTAATTTATAAAATCCAGATGTATTGTCTCATATGTATCTGTGTGTATCAGTAAATATTTACAGTGTTTATGCTGATCTTTCGTGAATAATGCTTTGAATGTAATTTATATAATTCAGATGTGTTCTCTCATATGTATATGTCAGTTCATACATATGTGTTACTTGTTCAGTCGTGTCTGTCTCTTTGT
>SJYE01002775.1:72427-119965 GCA_006408755.1 Eudorcas thomsonii | reverse complement strand
TGTGTATCAGTAAATATTTACAGTGTTTATGCTGATCTTTCGTGAATAATGCTTTGAATGTAATTTATATAATTCAGATGTGTTCTCTCATATGTATATGTCAGTTCATATATATGTGTTACTTGCTCAGTCGTGTCTGTCTCTTTGTGACCCCATGGACTGCAGCACACCAGGCTTCCCTGTCCATCACCAACTCCCGGAGCTTACTCAAACTCATGTCCATTGAGTCCATGATGACATCCAACCACCTCATCATGTGTTGTCCCCTTCTCCAGTGTTCAAACTTTCCCAGCATCAGGGACCTTTCCAATGAATCAGTTCTTCACATCAGGTGGCAAAAATATGTGGGTATGAATATTTACTGTACTTTTGCTGCCCTCTCGTTGAGAAATAGAAGGATGCTTATGAATTTAATTAATAAAATCTGAATGTATTCTCTCATATGTATTTGTGGGTATAAATAAATATTTACTGTGCATATGATGACCTCCTGAGGAAAAACAGAAATATGCTAATTAATGTAATTTATAAAATCCAAATGTATTCTCTTATATGTATATGTGTGTATGCTGCTGCTCCTGCTGCTGCTAAGTCACTTCAGTCATGTCCAACTCTGTGCGACCACATAGATGGCAGCCCACCAGGCTCCCCTGTCCCTGGGATTCTCCAAGCAAGAATATTGTAGTGGGTTGCCATTCCCTTCTCCAGTGCATGAAAGTGAATAGTGAAAGTGAAGTCGCTCAGCCCTGTCCGACTCCCAGTGACCCCATGGACTGCAGCCTATCAGGCTCCTCTGTCCAAGGGATTTTCCAGGCAAGAGTACTAGAATGGGTTGCCATTGCCTTCTCTGTATGTGTATGAATAAATATTTATTGTGCTTATGCTGCCATCCCACAGAGAAATAGAAGAATGCTTTTGAATGCATTTATAAAACCCAGATGTATTCTTTACAGGTTGAAAATGATACTGTATAACTTTGTGAAAAATTAATAGATGCTTCATAACAGAAAATATATGTTTGGTAGAAAAATACAAAGAAAGAAGAAAATCACCTATGATCTCATTTAACATTGGCTCAGAATTCTGAGCTCTTGGGACAGGGAGATAAAAAGATGAGGGTGTGCTAGTTCTTTTCATATAAAATCATCTTTTATGCTATCAGAATGTTAACATAGAGCTTGGTTTTGATACGTGACTCTTGTTTTGGTTACTTATCTATAAGTCTCTGCTTTTACATAGACCTAGTAATTTCACTCCATGTTTAGAGACTGTTTGCTTCAAGGTTATTTTGTTTTCCTCATTTTTGCTATAATTTAAAAAATGTTGCATGTCATGGCTATGGTAAATAGTGATGCAGTGAACATTGAGGTGCATGCATCTTTTTGAATTAAGGTTTTCTCCAGGAAAATGCCTGGAGTAGGCCATATCATGATCGCAGTTTTTGTTTTCTAAGGTGCTGCCATAGAGTTCACCATAGCGATGGCACCAATTTACATGCTCTCTGACAATGCAAGAGGGTTCTCTTTTCTCCACACCCTCTCCAAATTATTGCTCGTAGAATTTTTGATGATGGTTATTTGGACTGGTGTAAAGTAACACATCATTGTAGTTTTGATTTGCATTTTTCTGGTAACTAGTAATGTTGAGCATCTTTTCAAGTGTTTGTTACCCATCTGTATGTGTTCTTTAGAAAAATGTCTATTTAGATCTGCCCGTTTATTGTGTGTGTGTGTGTGTGTGTGTGCGTGCGTGTGTGTCTGTTTTTCCCTAATCCTGGGCTACATGTGCTGTTTGTATATTTTGGAGAATAATGCCATGATAACTAGTGAGAACTATCTGTATAGCACAGGTAACTGTCCTCAGTGCCATGTGGTGACATAAATGGGAAGGAAACTGAAGAAAGATGATGCATACATATATATACAAATACACATATATATGCCTCTGATTCACTTTGCTGTACAGCAGTTAGAAACACAACACTGTAAAACAACTACATGTGCACATACTGTTGGCTCCATTTATAGAAAGTTCTAGATGAGTCAAAGCTGATGTTTACTGATAGAACTGAGAACAGGGGATGCATGGGGAAGGGCAGTGTGGGGAAGGGGCCCCAGAGATTTTCTAGGATGGTGGGAAAAATATTCCAATGAATATCATATATATAATCTTTGTGAAATTGCATAAATACTTCTGCCATGTAAATTCCAAACAAGGTCTTGCTCATTGGCTCATGAATTGATAAATTTACTAGATACAGTCAAATTGTCCTTCAGAAAGCTGCATCACTTTATGCTTTCACAACAACACATGAGCACTGATTTTCCAACCTCTCATCTTCAATTTGGAGGAAACTTTTGGTATCATTCAATGCTTTCATTGAACTTTTGGCAATTTCCATGGTGAAAATTGTATTCTGCTATTGTTTAGGTTTGCATTTCTTTTATCATCAATTAGTTTTAACATTTCCTCCTTTTTTTGGTAATTTTTTGTATTTTTCTTCTGAGTAATTTGTATTTCTTTGTTCCCTTTGTTTACATCATGTTTGTCTTCTATTGGGTTTTTCATCTTTTCTTAACTTTTGAGCTTTGCATAAATTAGGTAAATGTATCCTTTGTCAGTTATCTTCCCAATATTTCTCAGTTGTCATTTTGTAAATCCTTCTTTATTATTTATTTACCCATACAGGAATTTTTCTACAAAGTATAAATTTCCCCTTTTGAACCTACTGGACAAAGATCACTTAAATTAAAAAAAAATTAAATAACAGGGAAAACTCCATGGAACTAGAGGGTGTAGGTTGAAATACTGCATGGAGGGGGTGTAACTCTGAGTTCACTTGTGTGCCTTTCCACATGTACTTCTCAGTAAACTAGAGAGATAAGTAAGTGAAGGTGGGTAGTGCCATGATGGGCCAAGATGAAACCAGGGGAGGGGGGGTGGGGACTGGACCTGGCATTCCAAACAGATGAGTCAGCCATAGGCTTGGTCAGCCCTGTGAAAGCAACAGGGAGAGGTCTCTGGACCTGTGATTAGAGGACTCAGGGAGCCCCAGCACGTGCTCAAAGCCAAAGTCTCAAAGAGGTTAGCAGAAGCAGAGCGATGATGCTGCCCAGTAAGCCTGTCTCCTTTGGGCCAGAAGAAAGGTGATGCTAATTTTATTATGGAAAATGTAGTCTGTGGATATTGGGAAAAGAGCTTGGTCAGTGCACACAGTGTGAAAAAGTAAATAAAATCCATGTTTAATTTCACAGCAGTTCATATTATGTGGCTTCCTTGGTGGCCCAGTGATAAAGAACCCGCCTGCCAATGCAGGAGTCAGGAGTTAGAAACCTGGGTCAGGAAGATCACATGGAGAAAGCAATGGCACCCCACTCCAGTACTCTTGCCTGGAAAATCCCAGGGATGGAGGAGCCTGGACAGCTGCAGTTTATGGGGTCGTTAAGAGTCAGACACAGCTAAGTGACTTCACTTTCACTTTTTACTTTCACGCATTGGAGAAGGAAATGGCAAACCACTCCAGTTATTTTTGCCTGGAGCATCCCATGGAGAGAGGAGCCTGGTGGACTACAGTCTATGGAGTTGCAAAAGAATCAGAAACGACTGAGGACTGAGTACACAATATTTTAACCTATCTCCTCCACGTCTTTTTTTTAGCTCATATTTTTTTCAGGACTGGGATTTAGTAGGTCATACAGGAAATGTATGTTTCACTTCTTAGAAATTCCTAAACTGTTTCCCCAAAGGGCTGATCATTTTACATCTTCACCAGCCATGTATGAAAGCTCGACTTTCCATCCTCTTTAACACTTTGGTACATTTAGTCTTTTTGATTATGGCCATTCTAGTTGCCATTAAAAGAAAATGTGACCAACCAGAGGAAGATATTCACAATATATCAAACACTAAGAGCATATGAGGAAACGGTGTGTGTAATGTAATCAGGAATGTGACTAAAATTGGAAGTCTAGATGCTCAGTGATCAAGAGACATTCGGAACTGGGTTAGAAGGGCTAAGGAGTTTTGAAACCTATTTGTATTGTGAAGAAACAGATACATATTAATAGGAATGAGCACATAATAATCCAAGTGGAGAGCTCAAGGAATTATCAAGAGGCCCACATCCACACTCAGTGAAGAAATACATACATTATCTCCACTTCCCTATCTATCGTTATATTTACTCATCTCAGAATGCATCCTCCCCAAACATTCTGCCTGATTTTCAAGAGAGAAATCAAGCAGTAGGCATTCCTGTGTGATAGGCTTCCTTCACTCACACAGTTTATGACCTTTGTTTCTTTTTTTTTTAATTAAATTTATTTTTTAAATTACAATACTGTATTTGTCTTGCCACATAATATGATGTCTGGCTGTTCAACAGAGATGAGCCTGATTTGTTGAAAGACAAAAACACTTCATGGACATGTGAAACATTGGAGGATTAATTCTGGCAGAAAAAATACACTCATACCCAATGGGCAGTAAAGTGATTCATTCACCGTAAGTTTCCACAGCTTAGGTGTAAGAGTACTTAAAAACAGGGAAAAAACATTCTACCCCAAGAAAAATTTTAGAACAATAGTCACCAACATTTGTGGCACCCAGCATGGTTTAATGGGGGCAATGATTCAAATGCATTACATTTACTGTGCAGTATTATTTCTATTATTATGACATCAGCTCCACCTCAGATCATCAGGCATTAGATCTCTTGAAGAATTTTCCACAGTGTGCACTGATCCTGGTGTGTTGCACTCCAGGGGATGAAAAAGAGTTGGACATGACTGAGTGATTGAACTGAACACAGTCAAATGCATTGGCCTAATCAATAAAGCAGAAGTAAATGTGTTTTTGGAATTCCCTTGCTTTTTCTCTTTTTTTTAATATAAATTTATTTATTTTAATGGGGGTTAATTACTTTATAATATTGTATTGGTTTTGCCATACATCAACATGAATCCACCAGAGGTATACATGTTTTCCCCATCCTGAATCCCCCTCCCTCCTTCCTTCTCGTATCATCCCCTGCTTTTTCTATGATCCAGTGGATGTTGGCAGTTTGATCTCTGGTTCTTCTAGCTTTTAAAAATTCAGCTTGAACTTCTGGAAGTTCCAGGTTCACAAAATGTTGAAGCCTTGCTTGGAGAATTTTGAACATTACTTTGCTGGTGTGTCAGATGAGTGCAGTTGTGTAGAAGTTTGAACATTCTTTGGCATTGCCCTTCTTGGGATTGGAACAAACACTGACCACAGGACAGGAAAAGGTCAGTTTTCAATAGAGTATTACTCAGTCATAAAAAGGAACACATTTGAGTCGGTTCTAATGAGGTGGATGAATCTAGAGCCTATTACAAAATAAAGTTAGTTAGAAAGCAAAAGGTATATATTGTATACTAATGTATTTATAAGGAATCTAGAAAGATGGTACTGAGGTATTTATTTGCAGGGCTGCAAGTGAGAAAAAGACATAGAGAACAGAATAATGGACATGGGGAGAGGGGAGGAGAGGGTGAGATGTATGTAGATAGCAACATGGAAACTTACATTGCTATAGGTAAAACAGAACACCAACAGGAATTCGCTGTATGTCTCAGGAAACTCAAACAGGGGCTCTGTACCAGCCTAAGGGGGTGGGATGGGCATGGAGATGCGAGGGAGGTTCAAGATGAAGACATGTATGTATACCTATGGCTGATTCATGCTGAAGTTTGAGAGAAAAGAACAAAATTCTGTACAACTACTACATTAAAATTTATTTATGTTTTATTTAAAAGCCATTAAATTAACAAATTTAAAATTATTAAAATAAAAAAAAGATTAAAAAGAAATAAATTTAAAAGATAAAAAGTTGAAATGATTCAAATGTCCATCAACTTGTGATAGAATAAATAAAACATGCAATGCAATATTATTTGGACTGCAAATGAATGGAGTTCTAATATAAGCTATAACATGCTTGAGCTCTGAAATGATTGTGTTAATTAAAATAAACCAGGCACAAAGGCTGTACATTGCATTATTCCATTTATGTAAATGTCAAAGTTTAGGTAATTCTCTAAAGACAGAAAATAGAGTAGTGAATACCAGGGCACAGAAGAGAGGGGAAATGGAAAATGTCTGCCAACTGGAGAGTGTTTCCCACTGGAGTGATGAAAATATTCTAGAATGAGGTTGTGGTTGTGGTTATGCATGATAAAGTCCTGGTACATGAACAACATGTCCATAAACTTAAGGTTTCTTGAAAAAACTTCTAAACTTAACTTCTATGTCCAGGAAAATCATTCTGCAAGTATAAAGGAGAAGTAGATATTCTCATATGAATGAAACACTGCGGAATTCATTCTCAGCAGATATCTCGTCTGTAACAAATGTGAAAAGTAGTTATTTACACAAAATAAGTGAGGTGAAGTCGCTCAGTCATGTCTGATCCTTTGCGGCCCCATGGACTCTAGCCTACCAGGCTTCTCCATCCAGGGGATTCTCCAGGCAAGAATACTGGAGTGGGTTACCATTTCCTTCTCTTACACAAAATAAGATGATAGTCAGGAGAAACTATGACTTAAGAAAGAGTGTCATAAAATAAATAAATGAAGGCCAAATGGTAAAAGCTAAATGCTTCTTTGGGCTTCCCCATCTTTACTTTGCACTGGTTATAAATCTTCATAATTAAAGTGGGTTTCTTGTACATAAGATGTATTTCGGCTCAGTGGTAAAGTATCCACCTGCAATGCAGGAGCCGTAGCAGATGAAAATTCCATCCCTGGATCAGGAAGATTCCCTGGAGGAGAACTTGGCAACCCACTCCAGTATTCTTGCCTGGAGAATCCCCATAGACAGAGGAGCCTGGTGGGCTTACAGTGCATGGGGTGGTAACGTGTTGTACACTACTGAGCATCTAAACAACAACAGACACACATTCCAAACAGAAACTCTGAAGATGCTATAAATAGATGAGAAAACCCTGAGCCTAAACAAAGCGAAGCAAAAAGCCTAGACACTAGAGCTGAATTATAAAAAACCTAGATTGTAGACCTGAATTATAAAAGGCATTAGGCAATAAAAGTCTCTCAACAGTAAACAGTGTGTTCAACACAGGAGAGGAGTAATTTTTAATACTCACTCAACAGAACAAATTTTTAGTTACATTCATAAATTAAAGGAAACAATGTCCAAAAAATAAACATAGTATACAATCTATTGATCATTTATATCTAATTATGACTATAAAAGTGTAAGGAAATTTTAAAGAAAAAAAAAAACATCTGCAAAAGATACAGTTTAAGCTGCCTCAATTAAGGCAATTTTCTTTGGTCCATACTTTCAAAATAACTGACAATTAAGAATACATTTCACTTTAAAACATTTTTCAAATTCAGTAAGATATTTTACGTTGCAAAAGAAGATTTTGTACTTTTCAAGCTGAAAAAGACTGCACCTTGCATGAATACTTTGACATATTTAGACATTTAACCACATTGTGTGTCTTTTAACAATCTTTGTGGTATCATTGTGTATTTAGAATCAATTGTTTGAATGTGAGGTGTGTATTGGCATGTTCCTTCAGGGACTGCAGGCTGTGCAGGAAGAGGTACCAAGGCCTTCCAAACCATGAAGTATTCTCTGTTTAATGGAACTATGGTAACCATGGCAGCCTGTGTTGGTGCTAACAGTTTAACAGACGCTTACTTTAATTAACTCCCTCATAGAAGATAATAAATTTTTAAAGATAAGTACTAAAACTGTGGTCCTATGAAACTGTTGGCATATATGTATACACATATATATTAAAACTCTGTACCTTGTAAATTATATATAAAATATTAAAGGTTGACATTAATGACAATAAACTTTAAAATTTAAACCAACAAAATTTGGTTTAGGAGAGGAAAAGTGCTTAATTAGTGACTTTATTTGAGAATACTGAAGTATAATATAAGGAGAACCAACTTGGTTTTATTCTTGTAATAAACTCTTTGTGGGCAATGCCCCCCAGATTGCCTGCACTGGATGTGGGCCACTCCCCTTGCCTCACCTGTGGGAGCCCACTGCTCCATTCTAAATTCTTTTGTTAAAAAGGGCTCATCAATATTGACTTTCTTCCCTCCTTCCTCCCCCTCATTCTTTCCTTTTGTTTCTTATACAATTGTTGAAGTTTGCTTTCCATTTATAGTTATAACAAACTACTGGCTTATTCCCCATATTGTACAATACATACTTGAGCTCATCTTACACCTACCACAGTGTGCCTCCCACTCCCCCAACTCTGCATTGCCCATCCCTCTTCCCCTCCCCACTAGTAATCAGTAGATTGTTCTCTATATCTGTGAGCCTCCATTGTTGTCATATTGTCTACTTTGTGGTGTCTTTAGATTCCATAAGTGATATCATACAGTATTTATCTATCTCTGTCTGAGTTATTTTACTTAGTACTATACCTTCCTCATTGTTGCAAGGACATTTCATTCTTTTTTCATCGCTGAATAGTATTCCCCAGGTCTTCTGGGTGGCTCAGTGGCAAAGAATCTGCCTGGCAATCAGGAGATGTGGGTTCAAGCCCTAGATAAGGAAGATCCTTTGGAAAAGGAAATGGCAACCCACTGGAGTATTCTTTTTTCATATATATATATATTTTACACATTTATTTTTCTTTTTGTTTTCTTTACATTAAATTTTATTTATATCATGTAATGTACGACTTCCATGGGCAGAGGAGTCTGGAGGGGTAGAGTCCATGGGTTCCAAAGACTGGGACACGACTCAGTGACTGAACAACAAGTGTCCCACAGTACATATATACCACATCTTTATTCATTCATCTATCATCTAATGGACATTTGCATTGCTTCCATGTCTTGGTGAATGGTGTACCTCAAGGAAAATTGGGGTAAAGTGTGCTTGTAATTAACATTATGAGTTTTTTTAAAAAAATATATCTGAGAATAACATTGCTAAGTCATGTGTTGTTACATTTTTAGTTTTCTGATAAATTTGCATACTGAAAACCACCACTATTTTCCTCCTAAAGACTACCGTTTAGAAAGCAAGATGGAGCTCTGAGGTTTTTTGTTGCTGACAGCATATCCTGAGGTGTAATAAACACTACTATGAAGTAGGTGCCCTACAGGAAACTAGCTTGTATGCCTTTTTAACAAATGACACTAACACCCCATACATGACTCAGCTCCCTAGCTATATTCCCACCTCTGCACTCACACAGAAACACAAAGTCCTTTTCTTCTTCTCCCATGGGAAATGTAACTTTGGGGGCTCAGTCTGGACCCAGTTCTTCCCCCTACTTTCTGGCTAACTGTACCTTCTGGTCCCATCTCCAAGATGGACTAAAGTGTGGGAGACTAGCTGCCAATAGAGACCACCAGTCGGAGTTCAGAGAAAAGCAGTTTATTGGCAATTTCAGATCCAGGCCCCCACTAAGACAATCGAAGGTGGGTAGCCCCGAACACCCGCTTTGGGAGCCTTTTATCCTGTTGTGCAGGGGAGGAGGGGGACTAGGCTACTCGGCAGAGCATGATTGGTGGGCAGGCAGGTAAGGTTTATGTAACTATTGGTGACAATTTGCAGTTAGCGTCAGGTTCCTGTTTCCTAGAGCTAGATCCTGTTTCTTAGGTTGCAGAGCAAACACTGCAGTGACACACCTGCTATTATCCATTGTTCTCTTTAAACTTTTGGGGCTTTCCGTCCCAGTAAAGCTGACCTAGTATTCAACTCCCTGGGAAACATTTTACTTCCTTCTTCATTCCCCACTAGTCTTAACGGGAAATCAGATCTTTGATTCATCCCCCGACTCTTCCTCACTCGGTACCTCCTCCTGATAGTGGGATCGTAGGAGGAGGATCCAGCGGTCTTGTGTCCGTTTTGACACCATTTGTCATATGGTAGAAACGGCACAAGGTAAGATGGCTAGACCTATGATCAGCAAGAGGAATGGTCCAGCCACTGCACTTACAAGGGTGGTCAGCCAAGGTGACCACTGGAAGAGAGACTCATACCAATTTTCCTGATTGCTCCTGGCTTCCTCTCTATCTTTAAGTCTCTTTCGGAGCTGGCTCAAGTTTTCCTTAATAACCCCTGAGTGGTTGGCGTAGAAGCAACAGGTTTCTCCCAGGGCCAAACAAAGCCCGCCTTGCTTAAGGAATAGCAAGTCCAGTCCTCTCTGATTTTGCAGCACTACCTCGGCTAGGGAGGAGAGGGAGTCCTCTAATTTAGCAACTGTGGACTCCAGCGTTTTTAGGTCATCATCAATTTGAGACTCCAGGCCTCGCATATCCAGGTCACCCTTTATAGTGGCTGAAGCACCCACCACTGTTGACCCGGCTATCCCTAACCCTATAAGTAGTGGGACTAGAACTGGGGCCCTCTTCTGTATGGTGAGACTGAAATGTTCACGACCCCCTTTGCCCGAGTAGTAATAAACCTGGGGTAATATGTGGGCCAGGACACAGACCCCTCCTTCCACCACTGCCGGGTAGATACAGGGTGTTATCTCTGCTGTGCAGGCCCACCAGGTGCCTTCAGGGGCCACAAGCAGAGATAAGGAGGGGGCACCCCGGTTAACGGTATAAGTTAGGTTACAGTTTTCTCCATACACAGCTAGGAGCTCTAAGGGAGAAGTATTTCCTGTCACACAAGTCCCCCTACCTTGAAAATCTCCTAAGGTTAACTCCCAGCGGTAGGGTACAAGCATATAGGGGCTAAAGGAGGTAGTCTGAAGCAGGGGGAACAAAAACAGCACAACTAAGGGGATGCCACCAGTCTGAGTTGTAGTAGGTCGTTGGAGCGTTCCACTCTCCATTTTGAGTTCTTTTCCTCCAGCGGGGGGTGCTTCTTGATCCAGGAGTGGTGAATCCAAGCACTCCTTCCTGCCACCTTGACCGCAGTCAGCGTGCTCAAAATGACAGTATAAGGCCCATCCCAGCGAGTGGCGAGCGTTTCCAGGCTCAGTTTCTTAATCAGGACCAGATCACCAGGATCACAGAGAGGTGGCTGGGCTGGAGCACTGGGAGCTCCGGGTCTGCTCTCTCGGATCGCTGCTTGGGCTCGGGTCCGAGCTAACTGCAGGCCCTGTAAAGACCTAAGGAGATAGTCGTTAGTTATTTCTGCAAGGGTTTCCTCCCCCAGCTTGGGGATGAGTGGAGGGGGCCGCCCATAGATAATCTCGAAGGGCGTGAATCCAGTCACAGAGGGGGTACACCTAGATCTGAGAAGCGCAAAGGGTAAGAGAGTAACCCAGTCTCTTCCAGTCTCTATTTTATATTTTTTCAATATTTCTTTTAAGCTCCTATTCATCCTTTCTACTTGCCCTGAGCTCTGTGGCCTGTAAGCACAATGCAGTTTCCATTTGATTCCTAAAGCCTCAGCCAATTGACGAGATATCTGGGCGGTAAACGCCAGGCCATTGTCGGACCCCAGACTACTAGGTAATCCGAACCTGGGGACAATTTCAGAGACCAGTTCTTTCACTACTACCAGGGAAGTCTCTTTCTTGGTCAGGAAGGCTTCTGCCCATCCGGAGAAGGTATCAACAAAAACGAGGAGGTAGCGGTAGCCTCCTCGTGCAGGGGGCATCTCGGTGAAGTCCACTTCCCAGGCCTCCGCTGGCTCAGTTCCTCTCTGACGTATGCCCTTCTCAGCCATCCTAGTCGGGTTAGCGTTTACTCGGGCTCAAGTCAGACATCGGGCGGCTATGTCTCGAGCCATCCTGTAGATCCCACAGATTAAGTACTTTTTCCTCAGCAATTCTGCCAGTTTGTTTCCACTCAAATGGGTTGCCTGGTGGGCCTCAGAAAGGAGGGCTCTACCAACAGCCTCTGGAACTAGCACCCTGTTATCTGGTAGGACTAGCCTTCCTTGTTCCGTGATCTGCCCCCCTAGTTTCTTGCCCAGATCGGTCTCCTTTTGGTTATACACAGGGGGTTCCTCTGTAGGTTCAGTGGTGGTTAAGACTAGAGTAGGGGCTCCTTCCCCCACTAGTCTTAAGGTGGCCTCCTGGGCGGTTTCATCTGTGAACCTGTTTCCCCGTGCTTCAGGGGTGTCCCCAGTTTGATGCCCCCAACAATGTATAACCACCACCTCTCTGGGTTCCCAGACAGCTGATAAAAAGTCTATAATTTCAGAGGCGTTTTTAATAGTTTTTCCTCCTGTGGTCAGGAGTCCCCTCTCCTGGTATAAGGCTCCGTGGATGTGAACGGTAGCAAAAGCATACCTGCTATCAGTATAGATGTTTAAACGTTTCCCTCTTCCCCACCTCAAGGCCTTGGTCAGGGCGACTAGTTTGGCCCGCTGAGCTGAAGTCCCTTTTGTAGTGCCGAGGCCCAGATGACAGAGTCCTCAGTTACCATGGCAGCCCCGGCATACCTGATGCCGTCCTTGACAAAACTGCTCCCATCGGTGTAAAGAGTTGCCTCTGCTTGTGATAGTGGCGTGTCAGACAAGTCCGGTCGCCCACAAGAGAGGGAATCCAGGAATTCTGTGCACTTGTGTGGGGGCAACTGGGGGTCCGGAGCCGGCAGCACAGTAGCAGGGTTTAAGGTTGTGGAGCGGTGGAAGGTAAGCTGGGGTGGGTCGAGGAGTTGCACCTGGTAGTGTGTAATTCTGGAGTTAGATAGCCATTTCTCAGGCGGTGCCCAGAGTAGGCCCTCGAGGTTATGAGAAGAGGCGACCTCGAGACTCTGGCCAAAGGTCAGCTTGGTCGCCTCCTTAACTAGCAGGGCTGCAGCCGCAATTGTTCTCAGACACCCTGGCCACCCCGCCGCCACAGGGTCCAACCGTTTGGACAAATAGGCCACAGGTCTCTTCCAGGGACCCAAGTCTTGGGTCAGTACTCCCTTTGCCACCCCATTAGCCTCGGCCATGAACAGTCGGAAGTGTTTTTCTAGGTTCAGCAGACTGAGAGCGGGGTCACTCACCAAGGTGGTCTTCAGGTCCTTGAAAGCCTTCTCAGCGGCTTCTGTCCACACGAGGGCAGGGTCCTTGTCGCTGGTAGCCGCATATAGAGGCTTAGCTGTCTCTGCAAAGTTCGGAATCCAAAGCCTGCAATACCCCACAGCTCCCAGAAATTCCCGTACTTGCCTTTTAGTCTCCAGTCGGAGAATCTGAAGGATGGCTTGGATGCGGCTGGAAGACAGGGCTCTGCGTCCCTGGCTGATCTGGTATCCAAGGTAAGTTACCTGCTGCTTGCAGAGTTGGGCCTTTTTAGATAACACTCGGTACCCAAGCTTGGCCAGAGTCTGGAGTAGGTCTTGGTACCCAAGCTTGGCCAGAGTCTGGAGTAGGTCTTTGGTGGCCTTTTTACAACTCAAATAATCTGCGGTGGCAATAAGGAGATCATCCACATACTGAAGGAGGGTGACTCCAGAGTGATTGGCCTGTAGTCCTGAAGGTCTTGGTTTAGCGCCTCATCAAAAAGAGAGGTGAATTTTTGAACCCTTGAGGCAGTCTTGTCCAGGTAAACTGCCCCGACAGTCCCTTGTCAGGATCGGCCCACTCAAAGGCAAAGAGGGGCTGACTTATGGCGGCCAGGGGGAGGCTAAAGAAGGCATCTTTCAGATCCAAAACAGTGTACCATTCTTTATCTGGCAGCAGCAAACTGAGGAGAGTGTAAGGGTTAGGAATCAGTCTGCTCCACCAAGCCGTTTTGGACACTCTTGTTTCCAGTGTCCTTCCTCTTTGCAGTATGCACACTGGTTTCTTCCCAGAGCACCTTGCTGACCCTTCCTCTGGGTGCCTTTCTCCTGGGAGCCTGAGGGCGCCTCGTGGGCTAGGAGGTCCTTGGCCATTTTCTTAGTGAGCTCCTGGGTAGCTCTGGTGGGGTCCTCTCGATTTTCGAACACCTTCTGGGCCACTGCCAGGAGTTCGGACAGAGACTTCCCTTCGAATCCTTCTAATTTCTGCAACTTCCTTCTAATATCTGGGGCTGCCTGAGCTACGAAGGAGAGCACCACAGCCACCCGGTTCTCTGGAGCTTCTGGGTTAATCGGGCTCCAGGTCCTATAGGCTTGGTTGAGCCTTTCCAGAAAGGTGGTGGGACTCTCCTCCGGTCCCTGCCTAGTCTCAGTAATCTTGGTCATATTAGTGGGCTTCCGGGCCGCAGCTCGTAAGCCAGCCAATAGAGTCTGGCGGTACCAGTTAAGGGCCCCCACCCCTGCTGCACTGTTGTGGTCCCAAGTGGGGCGAGTGGAGGGGAGACCTTCCTCAATAAGGTTAGGGTTCGTTGTCAGTTCTCCTTGGTTATCCCGGACCTGTTTCTTACTTTCATTTTTTATTCTTTCTCTCAGTAGTAAATAGGGTACTGAGGAGCTGCTGACAATCATCCCATGTGGGTTGATGAGTATAAAAGACAGATTCTCAGAGCTTGATGACCGCCTGGGGGTCATCCGAAAAAGAGGGGTTCTGGCTTTTCCAGTTATATAGGTCTGAGGTAGTGAATGGGACATATGTTCGTACTGGCCTCCCTGTGGGCCCCACCTCACCCGTTTCTCGCAGGGGGTAGAGTCCTGTGGGTTTAGGCGGCCCAAAGGCAGTGCCCGCATGGGTATGAGGGGGACTCACCAAGGGTAGATTGGCCTTGGTGGAGTCAGGAGAAGAGGGTCAGTCTCCCTCAGGGTCTCTTCCAGGGTAAGGTGGGGGCTGCCTTCGAGGGGGTGATTCAGGCCCCTGGGGCAACACTGGGGCTGAGGGTTTCTTAGGCCTAGGTTGCCGCATCACCATTATGCACGACGGATGACCCCCCTTTGCTTCCAATTTAACAGGTTCTAAACACCCACATTTTTTTCAAGTATGATGGCTTATCCCAAATAATCTCAGTCCATATATCAACATAAGGAATCTGATTTGGGTGTCCTGGGTTGCCATAGCACACATGTTGAACTCGCCTGGCCACAGCCAAGTCGAGAGAGCCCTCGCTCGGCCAGCCCACTCCAAATGTGGGCCAGTCAAGCTCACAGAATTTCCTTAGGTCAGAGGAGCTTATGGACACTCCGTAGCCTTCAGCCCATCGCTTAAAATCAGCGAAATTTTCAATCAAGCACTCGAGTGGGCTCAATGGGCCACTTGAACTGCCTTGTCCCATCCTGGCCAGGAGGGAGAGGCAGATTTTGACAGACAATCAGACAAAAGGAACAGACAGGAAAACATACACCAAACAACCAAACAGGCAATCTTAAAACCAGAAACTCAGATCCAGGCCTCTCAGAGTCATCACTCCATTCGGCAATTTCGTGGGCCCACCCGGCGGCATCCCGCCATCCACACGCAACTCAGAACAGAGTCTGCAGACTAATACCAGATCAGTAAATAATTAAACAGGCCTGACCTACCGGCGCTGTGCAGGGTTCTGGATGAATAGTCCGCTGGCAGTCTCCAGGCAGCTTATCCCAGACGAGCTCCCAAATGTGGGAGACTAGCTGCCAATAGAGACCACCAGTCGGAGTTCAGAGAAAAGCAGTTTATTGGCAATTTCAGATCCGGGCCCCCACCAAGCCAATCGAAGGTGGGGAGCCCTGAACACCCGCTTTGGGAGCCTTTTATCCTATTGTGCAGGGGAGAAGGGGGACTAGGCTACTCGGCAGAGCATGATTGGTGGGCAGGCAGGTAAGGTTTATGTAACTATTGGTGACAATTTGCAGTTAGCGTCAGGTTCCTGTTTCCTAGAGCTAGATCCTGTTTCTTAGGTTGCAGAGCAAACATTGCAGTGACACACCTGCTATTATCCATTGTTCCCTTTAAACTTTTGGGGCTTTCCGTCCCAGTAAAGCTGACCTAGTATTCAACTCCCTGGGAAACATTTTACTTCCTTCTTCATAAAGCTCTAAATAAAAACCAGAAACTATAAAACTTCTATTGGAAAATACAGGCAGAACCTTCTCTTACATAAATCACAGTAGGATCTTCTATGACCCACCTCCCAGAGTCATGGAAATAAAAAATAAATAAATAAATAAATAATGGGACCTAAGTAAACTTAAAAGCTTCTGCACAATGAAGGAAACAATAAGGAAGGTGAAAGACAGCCATCAGAATTGAAGAAAATAACACCAAAATAAGCAACTGACAAAGAGTGAATCTCAAAAATATACAAGCAGCTCAACACCAGAAAGGCAAACTACCCAATCAAAAGAAAAGATGCTCGATGCCACTCATTATCAGAGCAATGCAAATCAAGACCACAATGAGGTACCCTCTCACGACCATCAGAACTGCTTCTATCAGAAAGTCTACAAGCAATAATTTCTGAGAGTGTGGAGAAAAGGGAACCCTCTTACACTATTGGTGGGAATGAAAGCTAGTACAGCCACTATGGAGAACAGTGTGGATATTCCTTAAAAACCAGGAAATAGAACTGCCATATGACCCAGAAATCCCACAGCTTGGCATACACGCCAAGGAAACCAGAACTGAAAGAGACACGTGTACCACAATGTTCATCACAGCACTGTTTACAATAGCCAGGACATGGAAGTAACCAGTGGTACATATACACAATGCAATATTACCCAGCCATTAAAAATAATGCATTTGAATCAGTTCTAATGAGGTGGATGAAGCTGGAGCCTATAATACAAAGTGAAATAAGTCAGAAAGGAAAACATCAATAGAGTATACTAACGTATATATAGGGAATTTAGAAAGATGGTAATGATAACCTTGTATGCAAGACAGCCAAAGAGACACAGATGTACACATCAGTCTTTTGGACTCTGTGGGAGAAGGCGAGGGTGGGATGATCTGAAAGAATAGCATTTAAACATGTATATTATCATATGAAAAACAGATCGCCAGTCCAGGTTCAATGCATGAGACAGGGTGCTCGGGGCTGGTGCACTGGGATGACCCAGAGGGATGGGACGGAGAGGGAGGTAGGAGGGGGTTCAGGATGGGGAACACATGTACACCCATGGCAGATTCCTGTCAAGTATGGCAAAAAACACTATAATATTGTAAAGTAATAGCCTCCAATTTAAATAAAGTGAACAAACTAAATTCCCTTGCTAAAAAGGGCCTAATCAATGTTGACTTTGTGACCTCCAAAAATACCATCATTTTCCTTCCTTTTTTTCCTCCTTTCTCCCCCTTTCATTCCTTTTCTTTCTTCTTATACAATTGTTAAAGTTTGCTTTCCATTTACAATTATTACAGAGTACTGGCTCTATTCCTGATGTTGTACAGTACATCCTTGAGCTCATCTTACATCTAACACAGTGTGCCTCTCACTCCCCGACCTCTGTATTGCCCGTCCCTCTTCCCTTCCCCCCCTGGTAACCAGTAGATTGTTCTCTATATCTGTGAGCCTCCATTTTTGTTATATTCTCTACTTTGTGGTTTCTTTAGATTCTATAAGTGATATCATATGGTATTTGTCCATCTCTGTCTGTGTTATTTTACTTAATATTATACCTTCCAAGTTGCTGCAAATGTCAATAATACATTCTTTTTTATGGGCACCTTCTTTCTATGCCTTTTTAGCAAATGGCACTGCCACCCCACACATGACACGGCTCCCAGCTAAGTTTCCATCTCTGCAGTCACACAGAGAAACATCAATTCCTTTTCCTCTTCTCCCATGGGAAGTATGTCTTTGAAGCTGAGTCTGGAACCAGTTCTTCCTCCCCTACTTTCTGGCAAAATGGATCTTCTTGTCCCATCTCCAACCTCACAGGGCCCATCCCCCTACCTCTTCATATACTTATAACTGCCCTGCCCTCTCTGCACCTCACTCTCACAGAACTTGTAGACAAACATAATTTCACATCCAGTAAGGTCAGAAGGAATCAAGGGAAGAGAACGAAAGGATGAAACATCTGTCCGTCACACAAATAAGACAGGAAAAAGCAAAAAATAACTTTAGCCTCAATTGAAAAGTGAAAGTTGCTCAGTTGTTTCCAGCTCATTTCAATCTGGTGGACTGTAGCCCACCAGACCCCTCTGTCCATGGAATTATCCAGGCAGGATTACTGGAGTGGGTTGCCTTTCCCTTCTCCAGATCTTCCCCACCCAGGACTGAACCCACATCATCCTCATTGCAAGCAGATTCTTTCCCAACTGAGTCACCAGGGAAGCCCTAATATAAATTCATAGGAGAAAATGTACTGTGTCCTTTACAAGGAAGTCATAATGGAAAAAGAAATATATATATATATATATATAAGAATAAAAAATGGGGAAGAAAATAATAAATTCTCTCTATCCGAAATAAAAGAAAAAGCAAAAACTTATGTTAACACAAACTAGTCACTTTCACGCATTGGAGAAGAAAATTGCAACCCACTCCAGTGTTCCTGCTGCAGAATCCCATGAACAGAGAAGCCTGGCGGACTATAGTCCATGGGGTCACAATGAGTCAGATGTGACTGAGCGACTAAACAACAATTCTGCTTTACAGCAGGTTTGTTCTCAACCCTGTTTCCCCTAGAGAGATGAGGACATCTCCCCCTATGGGTGACACTAGCGGCTGGAGCTGGGTCCAAGGCCTGGGCGTGCCCGCAGACCCTCACCTGTGTGGTGGACCACTTGAACACCACAGGCAGGGTGACATATGGCAGCACTTTGCCCAGAAGCTGCAGCAGCCTTGACTCCTTGTGAGAGATGGGTGACTTACTGTTCAGGGAGTAGGTTATTGTGCTGTGGCTCCCTGCAGGCAAACCAGGCAGGGGACACGTCACCCCCTGAGTCTGTCCTCTGCCCCCAAGCCGTCCTAAGGATGCACAGCTATAGCCCCGTGGGGTATGGAGGAGTCCTGAAAGTCATATCCACTGAGTCCTGGGAACTGAATCTTGTCTCGAAATAGGGTCTCTGCAGATGTGAGAACGTGAAAGTCAATTTATTTAAGAAATCCCATTTTTGGACAGGAAAGGCTTAAGATGGCTTTTAATTTTATGGATTGTTGTTTCCCAGGTGGTGCTCGTGGCAAAGAGCCCGCTTGCCAAAGTAGCAGGCATAAAAGATGCAGGGGTAATCCCTGGGTTGGGAAGATCCCCTAGGTAGGTAATGACAACCTAATCCATTATTCTTGCCTGGAGAATCCCATGGACAGTGGAGCCTGGAGGGTACAGTCCATGGGGCTGCAAAGAGTTAGACACAACTGAGCACAGACAGACCCTCTCTAGTTACAAGTACTTTGAAGTTATTCATAGTATTTTTAGGCTCTTTATGACGTCAATGCTGTGGTCATATATGTATGGTTTCACTTATTCTTTTCCCATTTAAATCTGAATGATCTGTTTCAGAGACAGTGTGGGGAGGTTCACTCTTTAGCAGTCACCTGGGGACAATCCAGAAAGTCTTACCTTCTGTCTCTGAACATAGGTTTGGACTAGCTTTATTTCTTTCTCTTTTTTTCTTTTCTTATTTATTCTCAGGGTCAAGGGATGGGAAGGAGGATTTATAAGTTCATAATATAATTTGATTAGATGATGTTACAGAAGAGTGGATGGATGGGTGGGCAGATAAGTGGATGGATGGATGAATGGATTGTGAGTGGGTGGATGGATCGATGAGTGGATGGGTGGATGACGGATTGGTCAGTGGATGTATGGATTTATGGATGGATGTGTGGGTGGATGGGTTGTTGGTTAGATGGATGAATGGGTAGATGGATAGGTGAGTGGGTGGATGAACAGATAGATGAATGGATGGGTCGGTGTGTGGGTGGATGGATGAATGGGTGGGTTAGCAGCATGTGGTCCATGCACACAGTGGTGTATAAGTCACCATGAAAAGGAGTGAAGTTCTCACACAGTATACATCATAGATGGACCTTGAACGCACGATGGTCAGTGAGAGAAGCAGAACAGAAGGACACATTTTGCATGTCCATTTATAAGAGATGTCCAGAACAGGCCAATTTACAAATACAGAAGCAGATGAGTGGTGCCCAGGCTTGGGGAGAGGCATCACAAGTGATTTTGTAAGGGGTACAGAAAGGAGAGCAGCAAAGAGCCCCTCTGTGGATGGAGGAGGTCTGAAGACTTGGAAGACTCCTACTTGTGGGGCCCCCAGAGCATTCCCCACTGGGAAGCACCCATAAGGGCTGAGAGACTGGGTCCATGGTTCCCTATTTGCTCCAAACCCTCAAGGGCAGAGCTATGTGGGGGCCCTTTCTCCCAGGGAGGTGGGTTGGCTAGCATAGAACCCCACAGCTGTTGAGAGGGTGAGAAAGAGTCTAAAGCTGCCATCCATAGAAAACAGAATTTCCTGTTTGTCCAACTGTCCATGTGGGCTCCCAGCAGGCAGTACCCAGGATCACAGAGCCAGGGTAGGGCCCAGTGTGTGCACGGCCAGAGGAGTCCTGGTGGAGAATGGAGTACATTTGCACGTTGAGGAGGTGAGCAGAGTTCTGTCTGGCAGGGACCCTCCACTGCCAGGCCATGGTGTCTGGTGGCCACTCCTCTGATGGCCTGAGCACAGCAGTGTCACCCTGGAAGTGCCTGCTTGCCTGGTCACCACTGGGCATCTCCACGTCCAGATGCCCGCCCTTAGCTGAGTTTTGCAGCACTTTTTGCAACCAAACTGGCTCGAGTCAAAGGTTCCTCATTTTAATTAGATAGAACTGGTACACTTAACAGGTTGTTTTGGGGGCAGATGGCCCCCTTAAACTTTGGGCCCTTCAGGCTCAAATGCAGCAGGTGCTACAAAAGCTCTGATGGAAAACATGGGTGGAAAGGTGAGGGTTCCCCAGGAGTAGGACAGAGTGGCTGAGAAAACACAAACCCGCCCCCCAGGAAGGCTGGCATATGTCCTGAAGGCAGGCTCTCGGGGGTTCACTTACCTTCCAGGTTGAATGGGATAAAGTGGACAGACAAGGGAAGGTCCTGTTGTGTGTATGTATGTGTGTTTGGTGTGTGTGTGTGTTCCATGTGCATGTATGTATGTGTGTGTGTGTTCACTGTGCCTGTGTGTGCCTGAATGTGTGCATGTTTGTGTTTGAGGCTTCCCGCACTCAGACTGGTCTCACAGCCGCATTCCCACTGAGCTGAGCCTGTGAGGCCTCACCAGGGATGGAGAGGTGGTGCAGGGTCATGTCCCAGAGCCGAGAACTCAGCACTGACATCTAGTCCGTGTTTACCTTGGTGGCACAGGAAGGAGCCGGGTGAGCTCACCTGCCAGCCCATCAGAGGCCGAGCCTGGGCAATCTGGGGAAGGAAATGGGTCTTTGCAGAATTAAAACAAGACCTGAAAAAGACCCAGTGTTGGCAGTGCAGAGGCGTGGCTCTGGGAAACTGTACCTGCGGACTGCTCTCCAATAGAAAGGCGGGCAGGGTGGTGGAGAGGCAAGAAGTGCTGTGGAGACAAAGAAACTGAGACACAGAAATGAACAGAGACATGAAGAGAGACAGAAAGAAGTAGGGCGTGGGGAGAGAGACACACAGGAGGTGAAGTGAGGGATTGAGGGGGAGCAAGGGATGGGGGAGACAGGGACCAACAGACAGATCCCAGCAGCTGAAGTCTGTTCTCCCTGAGGCTAGAGCTTGCAACACCCTCCAGAGGGTCCCCCTTCCTCACACTGTGCACCAGCCCCCTCCTCTTGGGGCTGAGAGGGGTTGAGTTGAGCCTATGGGCTCCAGGTATGGGGGCTTCTATCCTAGGAATGATGGAGCCCAGGCGCAAGGTCACACACCCTTCACTTCCCAGAGGCAGTCTCTCTATCTGGTGGGTGTTGCTGCAGTAAAAGTGACTGGACAGGCTCCCAGGATGAAGCACCCACCTGAGCAGCTAAGAAGCTGGGAATGCCTACAGTCAGGGTCTGAGTGTCCCCTCTTTACTGTTATGGGTGGGTGTCCTGGTGGTCTGTATGCCATCAGGACTCCTTTCATGGCAAACACATGCCTGGACCTTTATTTTTGTGTTTACTGCTCTCCATGGACAGAGGTTTTCTCTCTTCTTAAGGTCTATAGTAATAGTAATAATAGTTCCCTTCTGTTGTCATAGTCCCCTCCCTCTACAGTAATACTCCCCTTCTATTGTCATACTCTCCCCTCTACAGTAGTAGTTCCCCTTCTATAGTAATAGCCCCCCCCTAATATCATAGTTGGAGAAAGGCATGGCAACCCACTCCAGTATTCTTAGCTGGAGAATCCCGTGGACAGAGGGGCTTGGCCGGTTCCATGTGGTCAGTCCATGCAGTTGCAAAGATTCGGACATGACTGATTGACCAACACTAATGTCATAGTGTTTAGAGTAACAGCCTTCTATTCTCAAAACTTCACTTCTACAGTTACTGTACTCCTCTACTGTTGTAGTCGCACCTCTGTAACAAAAGTCCCCCTTCATTGTATTACTCCTTTCTATTGTCATAACCCCCCCACAGTAATAGTTCCTCTTCTACTGTATCAGCTCCTCTCTGTTGTCATAGTAACAGTTCCCCCCTATAGCATAAGAGTTTTCTATTAGAGATCTAATAGAGTAACAAAAGTGAAAGTAAATTTGCTCAGTCATGTCCAACTCTTTGCGACCCCATGGATTGTAACCTACCAGGCTCTTCCATCCATGGTATTCTCCAGGCAAGAGTACTGGAGTGGGTTGCCATTTCCTTCTTCAGGGGCATTCCTGACCCAGCGATCGAACCCGGGTCTCCCGCATTATAGGCAGACAGCTTTACTGCCTGAGCCACCAGGGAAGGCAAGAGTAATAGAGTAATAGTTCTCCTTTATTGTCATAGTCCTCCACCCCATACATTAATAGTCCTGTCTCTATTGTCATACTTCACTTTCTATTGTAATAGTCCCCTCTCTGCAGTAAAAGTCTCTCCTCTATGAAATAGCCCCCCCCAATGTCATAGTCCTACTATATAGTGATAGTTACCCCCTCTATTAGTTCCCCTTCTACAGTAGTACTGTCATAGTCTCCTCTCTGCAATAACAGTCCTCCTTGATTGTAGTAGTGCCTTTAAATTATAATAGTCTGCCTCTAATATCCCCCTTTTAGAGCAAAAGTCCTCCATTACTATAAGCTCCCTATTCAGTAAATGTCCCCCTCTACTGCCATAGTCCCCTCCCTACTGTAATAAGTCTGTCTCTGTGGTAGTAGTCTCTCATCTAGTAATCTCCCTCTGTTGTCAGTATTTCCCTTTCACAGTCAAAGTCCCCCTTCTACTATAACAGTGCTGCCTCTACTGTCATAGTTTCCCCTCTATGCTAATAGTCCCCTTCTGCTATCCCTACTCTATATTATTAGTACCTCTACTATCTTAGCCCCCACTCTATAGTAATAGTCTTCCTCATTTTCAGTAGTCCCTTTCTATTGTAATAGTCCCTGTCTGCAGTAATAGACCCTCATTCATTATAATAGTCCCCCCTAAGGTAATAATCCTCTTCTATTATAATAGTCCCTATTTCCTTGTCATAGTCCCTCCTGTTCAGTAATAGCCCCCCCCTACAATGATAGACTACCCTCTACTGTAATAGTCTCACATATGCTATAATAGTCCTCTCTCAACAGTGAGAGTCCTCCTCTATTGTAATAGCCTCCCTCTATGGTAAGAGTCCTCTCTCCATAAATGTTTCTTCCTCTTCTGTAATACAACAAAGCAGAGACATTACTTTGTCAAAAAAGGTCTGTCTACTGAAGGCTATGGTTTTCCCAGTGGTCATGTATGGATATGAGAATTGCACTATAGAGAAAGCTGAGTGCTAAAGAATAGAGGATTTTGAACTGTGGTGTTGGAGAGGACTCTTGAGGGTCCCTTGGACTGCAAGGAGATCCAACCAGTCCATCCTAAAAGAGATCAGGTGTGGGTCTTCATTGGAAGGACTGATGCTAAAGCTGAAACTCCAATACTTTGGTCACCTGATGTGAAGAGCTGAGTCATTGGAAAAGACCCTGGGGTAGGGAAAGATTGAGGGCAGGAGGAGAAGGGGACGACAGAGGATGAGATGGTTAGATGGCATCACTGACTCAGTGAACATGGGTTTGAGTGGACTACAGGAGTTGGTGATGGACAGGGATGCCTGGTGTGCTGTGATGAGTGGGGTCACAGAGAGTCAGACATGACTGAGCGACTGAACTGAACTGAACTTCTGCACTAGTTCCCCTCTCCAGAATGGTCCTCTCTATTGTAATAGTTCCCTTTATTATAATAGATCTCTGTATTGTCTTAGCCCCTCCCCTACATAACAGCCCCCATGGTATGAGCCCTCCTATTATAAATTTCCCCCTCCACAGTAATAGTCTCCCACTATAGTAAGTGTCTTTATTAGAGTCCCCTCTCCACAGTAGGGCTTCCCTGGTGGCTCAGCTGGTACAGAATCTGCCTGCATTGCAGGAGACCTGGGTTCACTCCCTGGGTTAGGAAGATCCCCTGGAGAAGAGAAAGGCTACCCACTCCTGTATTCTGGCCTGGAGAATTCCATGGACTGTGTAGAGTCATATACCACTGAGCGACTTTCACTTTCTCCACACTAACGTCCCCCCTACATGGTCATAGCCCCATTGATTGTTGTATCTCCCCTCTATCATATTAGTCACCTCTCTACAGTAATATGGCCCCTTGTACAAGTAAAGCCCTGCCTCTATGTAATCATCCCCTCCTAGAGGAATAGTCCTCCCTGAAGGACTCTTATCCTCCTGTAATAGTTCCCTTTCCTCTTCACAATAACCCTTCAGAATAAGTGTCTTTTCTAATCCAAACATTCAATGAGCTGCAAGTAGAACACACACCAAAACAGTACCTCAGAACTCTGAGCACAGCACTGTGGGGAGAACCTGTAGATGTGCGTGCCCCATCATGTAAGGCTCCTTTTGTGCATCTGTGTCACCATCCTGCAGACACCTGTGTGTGTCTGTCTGTCTTCCCCTCACAGAGGAGACCTCCCCATAATACAGGTCACCTGCCCACTTGGTGTCCTGTCCACAACTCTCCCCATAACAGAGGTCACCTGCCCACTCCTGAACCCTCTTGTCTCCACATCCCTGGACCTCTGTTCCATCAGAATCCAGGTCAGTGTGTCACAAGCTCTTCATCCTACCATTTGCACTGGCCTGAGATGGTGGCGGGTTCACTGTGATGGGAGGAATAATGTCCCATCACCTGTGGACACCCATCCTATACTTGCAAGACACTCTGCCGTCTCCCAGATACATAGGTGTGGGCCACCCACCCTATTTTATTTGTCTGTGAACCTCAGCTGCCTGGTTACCAAATGCAGATTCAGGAGTGCTTGGCAGTAGTGCCACCCAGCCTTGGGGCCTCGGACAGCACCCCAGGGAGCAAGCCAGGTGCACCTGCACACCCCAATAGCTTCTGTTTCCTGTGGGTCTGCCGCACCCTCTGCGTTCTCAGTCTACTCAGGTGAGCTAGTGGGGCGCGTGCCAGTGAGGTCAGGTTCTGCCCCCGTGGGCCAGCAGTGAAACACTGGAGGAGGTTCTGTGAGACCTCGCACATGTCTGTGGGTGGGGATGGGCACAGAGATGCTCAGGGAAAAGTTCTCAGGTGAACTATTGGATGGATCACTGCAGGGTTTCTTCACAAACACCAGGCTACTAGACGTTTGCTCAGGCCTCCAAACTCACCAGTCCTCTGCAACGCTCACTGGGTCCCCCAAACTTGCCAGCCCCCTGAAACATTCACTGCTACTGCTACTGCTAAGTCGCTTCAGTCGTGTCTGACTCTGTGCGACCCCATAGACGGTAGCCCATCAGGCTCCCCCATCCCCGGGATTCTCCAAGTAAGAACACTGGATTGGGTTGCCATTTCCTTCTCCAATGCATGAAAATGAAAAGTGAAAGTGAAGCCTCTCAGTTGTGTCCTACTTCTAGCGACCTCATGGACTGCAGCCTACAAGGGTTCTCCATCCATGGCATTTTCCAGGCAAGAGTACTGGAGTGGGGTGTCATTGCCTACTGCCCCTAACTCACCATCCTCCTGAAAGGCTCAATAGGCCCCCCAAGCACTTCCCAGGCTCCAAAAATGTCCATGCACTCTGACCAGCCCATGGTCCTACCCCCTCAATGTAAGGGCAGGACACAAGACCTAGGTCATCAGGTGTCCTCCCCCAGTGGCACTGGCCAGCACAGAGTCAGCAGTGGCTCAGGACTCATATGGGTTTTGTCACTGTGCCCTGCGAGCTGCAGTCCAGGGGCTCTCTCTGGCTCCGTGCTCTGACCCAGAGGGACTCAATTTCCACATGGAGAGGCTGAGTGGGTGCCTCCTTTCCACCAGGTGGTCCCAACCCTCCAGCCCCTCCTGTGCACACACACACACACACAGACACAGACACACACACACACACACACACACACATACATATATGATGCTGGGAAAGATTGAGGTCAGGAGGACAAGGGGGTGTGACAGAGGATGAGATGGTCGGATTGCATCACTGACTCCATGCACATAAGTTTGAGTAAACTCCAGGAGTTGGTGATAGACAAGGAGGCCTGGAATGCTGCAGTCCATGGGGTCATGAAGAGTCAGACACCATTGAGTGACTGAACTAAACTGAACACAGCTTTTAGAGTTGCTGTTCCAAAAAAAATGGCCACAAGGAGTCATCATTGCTTTTGCTTCACACTCCACTTCTAAATTTCTTTTTTTCCTTATTAATTAATTTATTTTAATGGGAGGCTGATTACTTTCCAATGTTGTAGTGGTTTTTGCCATACATTAACATTAATCAATCATGGGTGTACATGTTTTCCCCAGACTGAAGCCCCCTCCCACCTCCCTCCCCATCCCATCTTTCAGGGCCATCCCAGTACAGCAGCCCTGAGGACCCTGTCTCATGCATCAAACCTGGACTGGCGATCTATTTCACATATGGTAATATGCATGTGTCAATGCTATTCTCTCAAATCATCCCACCTTTGCTTCCTCCCACAGAGCTCAAAAGTCGGTTCCTTACATCTCATCTGTGTCTCTTTTACTGTCTCACATACAGGGTCATCATTATCATCTTTCTAAATTCCACATATATGTGTTAATAAACTGTATTGTTGTTTTTCTCTCTGACATACTTCACCCTGTATAATAGGCTCCAGTTTCATCCACCTCATTAAAGCTGACTAACATGCATTATTTTTAATGACTGAGTAATATTCCATTGTGCATATGTACCAGGATTTCTTATCCATTCATCTGTCGATGGACATCTCGGTTGCTTCCATGTTCTGGCGATTGTAAGTAGTGCTGCGATGAACATTGGGGTATTAATGTCTCTTTCATTTCTGGTTTCCTCAGTGTTTATGCCCAGCAGTGGAATTGCTGGGTTGTATGACAGCTCTATTTCCAGTTTTTAAAGGAATATCCACCCTGTTCTCCAAGTGGCTGCACTAGTTTCCATTCTCAGCAACAGTGTAAGAGAGTTAGTTCCTTTTTCTTCACACCTTCTCCAGCATTTATTGCTTGTAAACTTCTTGATAGCAGCCATCGTGACTGGCATGTGGTTTGGATTTGTATTTCTCTGATAATGAGTGATGTTGAGCATCTTTTCATGTGTTTGCTTGCCATCTGTATGTCTTCTTTGGAGCAATGTCTGTTTACATCTTTGGGCCATTTTTTGATTGGGTCATTTATTTTTCTGGAATTAAGCTGTAGGAGCTACTTGTATATTTTTGAGATTAATTCTTTGTCAGTTGCTTCATTTACTATTATTTTATCCCGTTCTGAAGGCTGTTTTCTCACCTTGCTTATACTTTTCTTCTTTGTGCAAAAGCTTTTAAGTTTAATTGGGTCCCATTTGTTTATTTTTGCTTTTATTTCTGTGACTCTGGGGGTGAGTCATAGAGGATCCTGCTGTAAACTGTTTTTTCTGTGCATTCATTGTTGTTTTATTTTGAAGTAGGGTTGATTTCTGAAACTGTGTTTGTTTCAGGTGTACAGGAGCTTGATTCAGAGATACACAGCCATTTATCAATTCTTTTTGGGTTCATTTTCCCAAGAGAGTGCAGTACAGTGTCCCCAGTAGGATGCCCTTTGTTATTCAACAGTTTTTTCTGATTATTTGTTTGATGTATGTTAACTCCTGAAAGATGATGCTGTGAAATTGCTGCACTCAATATGCCAGCAAATTTGGAAAACTCAGCAGTGGCCACAGAACTAGAAAAGGTCGGATTTCATTTCAATTCCAAAGAAAGGCAATGCAAAAGAATACTTAAACTTACCGCACAATTGCACTCATCTAACATGCTAGTAAAGTAATGCTCAAAATTCTCCAAGCCAGGCTTCAGCAACACGTGAACCGTGAACTCCCTGATGTTCAAGCTGGTTTTAGAAAAGGCAGAGGAACAGAGATCAAATTGCCAACATCTGCTAAAGCAAGAGAGTTCCAGAAAAACATCTATTTCTGCTTTTTTGACTATGCCAAAGCCTTTGATGGTGTAGATCACAATAAACTTGAAAATTCTGAAAGAGATGGAAATACCAGACTACCTAACCTGACTCTTGAGAAATCTGTATGCAGGTCAGGAAGCAACAGTTAGAACTACACAAGGAAAAACAAACTGGTTCCAAATAGGAAAAGTACATCAAGGCTGTATATTGTCACCCTGCTTATTTAACTTCTATGCAGAGTACATCATGAGAAACACTGGGCTGGAAGAAACACAAGCTGTAATCAAGATTGCTGGGAGAAATATCAATAACATCAGATATGCAGATGACACCACCCTTATGGAAGAAAGTGAAGAGGAGCTAAAAAGCCTCTTGGTGAAAGAGAAAGAGGAGAGCGAAAAAGTTGACTTAAAGCTCAACATTCAGAAAACAAAGATCATGGAATCCAGTCCCATCACTTCATGGGAAATAGATGGGGAAACAGTGGAAGTAGTGTCAGACTTTATTTTTGGGGGCTCCAAAATCAGTGCAGATGGTGACTGCAGCCGTGAAATTAGAAGACGGTTACTCCTTGGAAGAAAAGTTATGACCAACCTAGGTAGTATATTCAAAAGCAGAGATATTACTTTGCCGACTAAGGTCCGTCTAGTCAAGGCTATGGTTTTTCCTGTGGTCATGTATGGATGTGAGAGTTGGACTGTGAAGAAGGCTGAGCACCAAATAATTGATGCTTTTGAACTGTGGTTCTGGAGAAGACTCTTGAGAGTCCGCTGGACTGCAAGGAGATCCAACCAGTCCATTCTGAAGGAGATCAGCCCTGGGATTTCTTTGGAAGGAATGATGCTAAAGCTGAAATGCCAGTATTTTGGCCACCACATGCCAAGTGTTAACTCATTGGAAAAGACCCTGATGTTGGGAGGTATTGGGGGCAGGAGGAGAAGGGGAAGACCGAGGATGAGATGTCTGGATGGCATCACTGACTCGATGGACGTGAGTCTGAGTAAACTCCGGGAGATGGTGATGAATAGGGAGGCCTGGCATGCTGCGATTCATGGGGTTGCAAAGAGTCAGACACGACTGAGTGACTGAACTAAACTGAACTGAGGAGGGTTTCAGAAAACTAAGATCATGGCATCTAGTCCCATCACTTCATGAGAAATAGATGGTGAAACAGTGTCAGACTTTATTTTTGGGGGCTCCAAAATCACTGCAGATGGTCACTGCAGCCATGAAATTAAAAGACACCTACTCCTTGGAAGAAATGTTAGGCCAACCTAGATAGCATATTGAAAAGCAGAGATATTACTTTGCCAACAAAGGTCCATCTAGTCAAGGCTATGGCTTTTCCAGTGTTCATGTATGGATGTGAGAGTTGTACTGTGAAGAAAGCTGAATGCTGAAGAATTGATGCTTTGAACTGTGGTGTTGGAGAAGACTCTTGAGAGTTTCTTGGACTGCAAGGAGATCCAACCAGTCCATCCTAAAGGAGATTAGTCTTGGTATTTCTTTGGAAGGAATGATGCTAAAGCTGAAACTCCAGTACTTTGGCCACCTCATGCAAAGAGCTGACTCATTGGAAAAGACTTTGTTTGATGCTGTGAAGGATTGAGGGCAGGAGAAGGGGACGACCAAGGATGAGATGGCTGGATGGCATCTGACTCAGTGGACGTTAATCTGAATGAACTCTGGGGGTTGGTGATGGACAGGGAGGCCTGGTGTGCTGGGATTCATGGGGTCAAAAAGAGTCGGACATGACTGAGCAACTGAACTGAGGAGGGTTTACCATCTGAGCCACCAGGGAGGGTTTAGCCTCTGGTAGAATTTTTGCTCCAGAAGGACTGGGGTTATTGTCTGTCTCCTCACAGCTGTCCTGTGCCTGGAACATAATCTGGCCAGAGACGGGTGCTAAACAAATATCTGTCACTGAATGGACAGTCTGAGTGTGAAGGTGCATGGGAAAGGTGGTGTCAGGCAGCAGGCTGGGTGTTAACCAGATTAGGAGGCAGAGACAAGAGAGAGGCATACAGGGTTTCTGAGCATGGACTTCCAGCCCCCTTAGGCTCAGCTCGACCCAAGGCTGTCTATTCCCCAGACAATCGGTTTTACCGGAAAACTCACTCTGGCCTACAAGCACTTGTGTGACCTGCCCTGCATAAATTAAAAAGCAGCTCTGAGCCAGTTCCCACCACCTGAGCCTGAAGCCACTGAGGTGTTTCAACCTCTGCTTGTGAGGTGGTGCTGAGAGGCGAAGTGTTGGATGTGGCTTTCGAGATTTCTCATTTGTGGAGCTCAGGTCCACCTGCCAAGCTGCCAACACCTCCAGTGCCTCCAGCAGGGGCTGGTCACTCTAGGCTCCAGTCCTTGGATATTCCTGGCCCTGCTCCTCTGGCTTCTCCTACCACTCCTGCAAGGACAGCTTCTCCCGCTCCTCTTCCACCACCACTTCACCATCCTCAATGATATCTTCCACCAGCAGCTGGAACACTTGCTGGACTGCGCCACCTCTCCCTACTCCAGGGCCTCTCCTTCCTCCTCTGCCAAACCGCTAAAGATGGCAGACTCCTCACCCAGTGGGCACCCTGCTGCCTGTGACATCCCCTACAGCCCCAGTGCAGCTGCAGGTCTCAGGGCCCCAGCACCCTGAATCCTCTGGCTCACACCAAAGGAGCCCCAGGGTCTCTGTGAGCAGCAGGATCCAGGGAAGGATGATGCAGGCAAAAGTTCTTAATTCAGCCTGCCTCCATGAGAATCACCTGGGTCTCGCATGCTGTAAACAGAACTTCTCTGAATGAGACTAGGACACATGAAGACCCCAAGCCTCCAGTCTCAGCCTGTCACCTGTAACCCTCTTGACTTGAATCCAGGCTCTGCTCTACGCTGCATCAGCCTGAGCTTCCCCACCCGGGAGAGGAGAGGGTCCTGAAAACTATTCAGATTTGGCTTCAGGCCTCATGCACGATCCCCTCACAAGCTCTGTGTCTTGTCACTTATGTCTCATGGGAAGACCTAATGATCTGCTGGCCACATGGGGGAGGTCAGCATGGGACTGAGCAGGCCCCAAGCCTTCCCTGAGCTGCCAAGAACCCCAACATCACTCACCCATTCTGGGGAGGCCCAAAGGCAACACCCTCAGCAATCCTCTTTCATCCCAGAGAGTTGTGGTCCAACAACCAGTTGAGCAAGTTCAGGCTCATGGTGACTGGCCTGAGGCTGGGAGTGCTGCATCCATCCTCACAGAAGCAGTGGACTGGAGAGGACGTCTCAGGCACAGAGAAGTCGTTAAGGAGTACAACTTTGGAATTGCTGGTCCTCTGCACCTTGGTACTCCTGCTTGCCCAGCTGCTACACCATCCCCAGCCTCTGCCATACCATCCAATGAGCTCATCCCTCTCGGTTCTCCGTGGTCCTCTTGGACCCTTGTTCTCACCCCACAAGGGAGGATTTCTTAACACTCCTGATGTATGCCTGTCTTGTGTGTCCTGGGGAGTGGCATGTCACTGGCATGAAACTACAAGATTTATTTCTATGGGAGAAGAGGAAGAGAACTTGGTGTTTCTCTGTGTGAGTGTAGAGATGAAAACTTATCTGGGGAGCCCGTATCATGTGTGGGGTGGCAGTGCCATTTGCTCAAAGGCATAGAAAGAAGGTACCCCATAAGAAGAATGGAATATTTGACATTTGCAGCACCATGGAAGGTATACTCTTTAGTAAAATAATACAGACAGAGTTAGACAAATACTGTATGACATCACTTGTAGAATCTAAAAACACCACAAAGTAGAGAATATAACACAAATGGAGGCTCACAGATATAGGGAAAAATCTACTGGTTAACAGCAGGGAAGGGAAGAAGTAGGGGCAATACAGAGGTGGGGGAGTGGGAGGAACACTCTGTTAGGTGAAAAATGAGCTCAAGGATGTACTGTACAACATGAGGAATAGAGCCAGTACTCTGTAATAACTATAAATGGAAAGCTAACTTTAACAGTAGTATAATAAGAATGAAAGGGAAAGAAATAGGGGAGAGGAAGGAGGGAAGAAATTAATGAAAATAACTATGCTTCTGGAGGTCACAAAGCCAACACTGATTAGGCCCTTTTTAGCAAAGGAATTTAGTTTATATTTTAAATTGTATTTATTTTAACTGGAGGCTGATTACTTTACGAAGCTGTAGTGGTTTTTGCCATTCTTGACAGGAATCTACCGCAGGTGTCCATCTGTTCCCTATCCTTAACTGCCCTTCCACCTCCCTCCCCATCCCATCCCTCTGGGTTATCCCAGTGCACCAGGACTAAACACCATATTTCAAGCATCGAATCTGGACTGGTGATCTGTTTCACATATGATAATATACATGTTTAAATGCTGTTCTCTCAGATCATCCCAGCATTGCCTTCTCCCAGACTCCAAAAGACTGACCTGTACATCTGTGTCTGTTTTGTGGTCTCACATATAGGGTTATCATTACTTCTTACTAAATTTCATAAGTATGCATTCAGTTCTATTCAGCTCAGTTGCTCAGTCATGTCTGACTCTTTGTGGCCCCATGAATTGCAGCACACCAGGCCTCCTTGTCCATCACCAACTCCCAGGCTTCACTCAGAGTCACGTCCATCGAGTCAGTGATGCCATCCAGCCATCTCATCCTCTGTCGTCCCCTTCTCCTCCTGCCTCCAATCCCTCCCAGCATCAGAGTCTTTTCCAATGAGTCAACCCTTCGCATGAGGTGGCCAAAGTACTGGAGTTTCAGCTTTAGCATCATTCCTTCCAAAGAAATCACAGGGCTGATCTCCTTTAGGATGGACTGGTTGGCTCTCCTTGCAGTCCAAGAAACTCTTAAGAGTCTTCTTCAATACCACAGTTCGAAAGCATCAATTCTTCGGTGCTCAACCTTCTTCACAGTCCAACTCTCACATCCATACATGACCACAGGAAAAACCATAGCCTTGACTAGATGGACCTTAGTTGGCAACGTAATGTCTCTGCTTTTGAATATGCTATCTATGTTGGTCATAACTTTTCTTCCAAGGAGTAAGCATCTTTTAATTTCATGGCTGCAGTCACCATCTGCAGTGATTTTGGAACAAAAAAATAAATAAATAAAATAATATCTGACACTGTATCCACTGTTTCCCCATCTATTTCCCATGAAGTGATGGGACCGGATGCCATGATCTTCATTTTCTGAATGTTGAGCTTCGTATACTTTATTGTTGTTTTCTTTCTGACTTATTTCTCTCTGTATAATAGGCTCCAGTTCATCCACTTGATTTGAACTAACTCAAGTGTATTATTTTTAATACCTGAGTAATATTCCATTGTGTATATGTACTACAGCTTTCTTATCCATTCATTTGCTGATGGACGTCGAGGTTGCTTCCAGGTCCTGGCTATTGTAAACAGTGCTGTGATGATCATTCGGGTACACATGTCTCTTTCAAGTCTGGTTTCCTCAGTGTGTATGCCGAGCAGTGGGATTGCTGGGTCATATGGCAGTTCTAGTTCCAGGTTTTAAAGAAATTTCCACACTGTTCTCCATAGTGGCTGTACTAGTTTGCATTCCCACCAAAAGGGTAAGATGGTTCCCTTTTCTCCACACCCTCTCCAGCATTTATTGCTTGAGATTTTTGTATAGCAGCCATCCTGACTGGCATGAGATGATACTTCATTGTGGTTTTGATTTGCATTTCTCTGATAATGAGTGATGTTGAGCACCTTTTCATGTGTGTGTTAGATATCTGTATGTCTTCTTTGGAGAAAGGAATTTAGAACAAGCAGTGGGATCCTACAGGTGGGGCAAGGGGAGGAGCCCACATCCCGTGCAGGCAATACTGGGGGGCATTGCCAACGAAGAGTTTTATTGCAAGAATAAAACCAAGTAGACGCTGGTTCTGTTTTGATTACCATCTCCATACTCCAATATTCTAAATTAATGTCAGTAATTAAATACCTTTCCTCTGCAAAACCAAGTTCTGTTGGTTTCTGATTTAAACGTTTGTTGTCATATATGTCAGGTTTTAATATTTTATGTATTATCCATATGGTACAAAGTTTCAGCGTACATATATACAAACACACATACATATGTGTGTATGTGTTTTCATATATATGTATGTCTTCTATGAGGGAGTACATTAAGAGAAGACCCTGTTAAACCATTGTCACCAACACAGGCTTCCATGGTTACTATTGCTCCATTCCACAGAGCATCCTTCATGGTTTGCAAGGCCTTGAGATCACTTCTTGCATAGCCTGCAGTCCCCGAGGGGATGTACTTATACACACCCCACTTCAAACTGTTGATTCTAAATACAGAGATACCACAAAAATTTTCAAGGTAAAGACACACAATGTGCTTTTATGTCTAAATCAGTGAAAAAAAGTATTCACTGCAAGGTACAAACTTTGTTTACCTTGAAAAGAACAAAATTTTCTTATATTTGAACATAAAATATCTTTCTGAATTTGAAACATAGGTTTCAAAGGAAATTCATTCTTAATTATCAGTTATTTTGAGACTATGGAACAAAGAAACCTACTTTAACTGGGGCTGCTTAAGCTGTATCTTTTGCAGAATTTTTAAAATTCTGTTACACTTTTGCAGTCATAAACAGATATAAAAGACACATTTTGGAAGAGACACATTCTCCCTGCCATGTGACATATCAGAGTTGAGTTAGAGAGATGAGGATGGCAGGTGAGTTTGGAGGCATCTTTAGGGGAATTGTAAACGCCTCATTTCTCCCACTAAAACATTGGAATTTCTCCCCATTCTCTGCTAGAGTTGTCAGGATGGGGCTTTGTGATGTCAAGGGTCACCCAGGGACAGCATTGGCTGAGGAAGAGACCTGCTGACCTCATAAAGCATGAGGGTGTGTCTCCCTGGAGAGGGGTATATATAGGGGTGTTCAGGGGCTCTGGAGCAGACCACTGGGAAACCTCAAAATGACTAAGGTGACTGGGAAGCCACGAGGCTACAAAGTAGTTATGAAACACCTGCTTCCTGTTACTAGGGACAGAAAGATGAAGACCTCCTCTCAATTGAGGTCTAAAAACATGTTAAGATGAGCTGAACCCACCAAAACTCCTCTTGCTCATTGACCCCACCCCAGAAGACCCCCTCTCCTGTCCTTGCCTGGCACATAACCCTTCTCTGCCCACACCCCTTCTCCTGAAACTGTCTTTCCTGTCCACCTTCAACCTCTTCCCCAAACCAATACCATTTTCTACTGCTCTCTTTTGTTCTCCAGGTGGCCAGGATAACTGTGAGAGTGAACAACCACCTTCAGGAAAAGATGATGCAGAAAACTTCTCAGAAACCACCCACCACAAGGAAAATTAAAAAAAAAAATCAGAGGCTGAAAGCTCTGTAGCCAGTGCTCCAAGGTGAATGAAGAGCTGAATCAGAACGGACCAGAGAAGGTCCCAGAGTGCTGGGAGCCAGTATGGGAGATCCCACCCATGACAAAGGTCATGAGGAAGAGGCCTGACAGGCAAAGGCAAGTCAGGACCCGAGGGACTCCCTGAACCTGCTCAGGCATCTACCCCAAAACCAGAATTTGCCTGTTCTGTTATTTTGCACTTACTCATCTGTTACCAATGGAGGGGGCTGTCCCAGTTCTTTTCATTCTGGTTTCCTCAGTGTGTATGCCCATCAGTGGATTTGATGGGTCATATGACAGCTCTATTTCCAGTTTTTAAAGGAATATCCACCCTGTTCTCCATAGTGGTGGGACTAGTTTGCATTCTATCCAACAATGTAAGAGTTCCCTTTTATCCACACCCTCTCCAGCATTTATTGCTTGTAAACTTCTTGATAGCAGCCATCGTGACTGTTGTTAGATGGTACCTCATTGTGGTTTGGATTTGTATTTCTCTGATAATGAGGGATGTTGAGCATCTTTTCATGTGTTTGTTTGCCATCTGTATGCCTACTTTGGAGAAATGTTTGCTTAGATCTTTGGCCCATTTTTTGAGTGCATCATTTATTTTTCTGGAATTGAGCTATAGGAACTGCTTGTATATTTTTGAGATTAAATTTTTGTCATTTGCTTTATTTGCTATGATTTTCTCCCATTCTGAAGGCTGTCTTTTCACCATGCTTACACTTTTCTTCACTGTGGAAAAACTTTTAAGTTCAGTTAGGTCCCATTTGTTTGTTTTTGCTTTTATTTCTATGACTGGTGGTTATGACATAGAGGATCCTTCTGTTAATTTATTTTCTGTGCATTCATTGTTGTTTTATTTTGAAGTAGGGTTGATTTCTGATACTGTTTGTTTCAGGTGTACAGGAGCTGGATTCAGAGATACACAGACATTTATCAATTCTTTTTTGGGTTCATTTTCCCTAGACAGAGCAGTACAGTGTCTCCAGTAGGCTGCTCTTTGCTATTAAACACTGTTTTTTCTTATTATCTGTAGGATGTATATTAACACTGTTCCTTCCAAACTCTTCATTTATCCCACATTCCTAATTTTTTCTTTAATACTCAGAAGTTGATTTTCTAAGTTTGTGAGTCTGTTTCTACTGAGTAATAGCCTACATTTGCATTAATTTCAAGAAGATATCTGTCAGTGATAATTTCTGTAATTTGTCTTTCTCTATTGGCCTTCCTTCACTTAGTATGGTATTCCACTCTATCCATCCATGCTGTTGTCACTGGCATTATTCCATTGTGATTCAAGGCTGGGTAGCATTCCAAGACAGAGGTGCACCATTCTGACTTCATTTTCCTGTCGATGAATAACTAAGTAGAATTTGTTGTAGGGAAGGCTTCTCTGGTGGCCAAGCCAGTACAGAATCCATCTGCCCATGCACGAGACGTGGGTTCAGTCCCTGGGTGAGGAAGATTCCCAGGAGAAGGGCATGGAAACCCACTCCAGTATTCTTGCCTGGAGAATCCCATGGACAGAGGAGCCTGGACATCTACAGTCCATGGGGTCACAAAGTGTTAGCCAAGAATGAAGTGACTGATAATACATGCAAAGGAAAAAAAAAGGAGAGAGAGAAATGAGTATTGTATTTTTTCCCTATTTTGAGAACAAAGGAGATCAAGAAAACAGTGAGCAGGCCTGAACATTCCTAGTTGTTGTTGTTGTTGTTTTAGTTTAACTGCTCATAACTCTGAATGTCTGTGACTAAGTTTGCTTTTCTGCACCCTAACTCTGCAGGAGCTACGAGTAACATTGTTTCCTTGAGCTCTATGCTAAATACATCGCCCATCTGGTGGTTACCCTTACAGTACCGTTCCTGTTGTACTTGCATATCAGAAAGAAGGCGACCGAGCCACCACAACTGCCAGAGTCAGTTACTGGGTTATTGACTTCAGTCTAAGACTGTCTTTGAAAAAATGCATGACAAAGAGATCTAGATCCTACCCACTTTGTTCCTCATCACTGACACCTAGCTGTGAGCCATTCCCTTATATAAGCCTCTAGACTCTTCATAGGTGGGGGATGGGAGGGTACTCAGTCCTTGAAGCATGACCCTACTGTGTTCCCCTCTCTGCTGGCTTGAGAATAAAAGCTGCCTTCATATCTCCTTCAAACTCTGTCTCTGTATTTTTTTATTTTGCTTCCCTGGGCAGAGAAAGACAAGATTTTGGCCAGCAACAATTCTAGTTCTTGGCCATTGCCAATCGAGCTGCCCTGAAAACAAGGTGCACGGGGCAGTGTGAATTCTGATTTTCTCTGGGTCTGAGTCCAGACATGGGATTGTCGGGCCATGTGGTTTCTGAGTGTATAGTCAAAAAATAACCTCCTTGCTGGATTTTATAGTTCCCGTACCTATTTGCATCCACCATGAGAGTGTAGTAGAATCCCCTTTTGCCTCCATCCTCTGCAGCCCCTATTCTCTGTAGATTTTTAGACAGTGTTTACTCTGACCTGTGGGAGGGGATTTTTCATGGGAGTTTTAATTTGTGTAGATTTAATACATAGTGGCATGCTGCATTCCATGGGATTTCAAAGAGTAGGACACAGCTGTGCAACTGAACTGAATACATAATGAGGTGGGCACACTGTGCTTTCTTATACTGTACAGAGTGACTATAGTTTACCTATTGACATTGTTTTCTTAAAAGGTGACCTTGTTTTGAATTCCTGTCTGATGATCTATGCCTGGACATGACTGGAGGGGAGGGGTCATTTACAGTCCCACAGGCCTTATGAATATGAAGAGCCAAGCAGCATTACGTTTAAAGTTGTTTTTCTGGAAGACGGTTCTAAGGAAACAACATTGCTTCCTGCCCCAATCTGGTCCTCAGTCATTGATTGTCAGCAAGAGTGGAATGTGCTAAGGCTTGAGTCTCATTTCTCTTTCTCCCTTACCCAGGGTCCCCAGGACACATGCCAGTTTGTGGACACCACTCTGCATAGGGTACTGTCATCTGTAGGTGACCCTAAAGACGGAAGCTGGAGGTAGGAACCCCAGCTTAGGGGACATAGAGTGGCCAGGGGATCTTGCCAACCTGTTCCAGCCTGGAGGCTCCACCAATTATTGGGTGATGTAGGCTTGTTTTCTCTGCAGGAGGTTCCACCTGCATCTGGAGATTGGATGCTCATGCAGAGGGAAGGAGGCACCCCAGGTCCATTGTGGGGTTACATTTCCTGCCCCATGCTCCCAGCTCCATCTGCACTGAGACTCTCCAGGCATGGGACCAAAACCAGCTCAGGCTCCAGGGATGGGACAACATCCAGGTCACCATGGCCTGAGGACAGTAGAGTCCGCCTTTGTGATTGCTTTTTTGTACCTTCATTTCCTAATTTGAATTGACGTATGTAGTAGAATGACAAGATTGTGGGTGTTTTTTTTTGTTTTTATTTGGATTGACAGCAATTTGATTCACTTGCACATAGATGTGCATATCTTCTCTTCCAGGTTCTTTTCTGATATAGAATGTTACAATGTTGAATAGGATTCCTGTTTACACAGTGATTCCTGGTGGATTGTTGTTGTTTTTAATAATATTAGCCTCCCTATGTTAGATTGAATGAGTTCATCACTCCCTGTCCCACAGTTGTTGTTTTTTCTTTCTGAAGACTATTGATTGTTTTCTGAGTGTGTGAGACTGTTTCTCTTTGGTAAAGAAGTTCATCTGTGTCCATTTTTAGATCCCAACTACATGTGATATGCTAATATCACTCCCTGTCTCCCTCACATCACTTGCTATGATCACCTCTACTTTATTCCCTGAGGCCTCCCATGGCATTCTTTCCTGCTTGTTATGGCTGAGTGACAGTTCATTGTATCCCATCTTCTTTATTCCTTACGAACGTCTTTGTTTACAATTATGTTTTTTTTCCCATTCTGAAGACTGCATTTCTCTTTCATTTAGGGTTCCATTGCTGTGCAAACGCTTTTAAGGTTCATTCCGTCCTGTTTTCTTAGTTTTGGCTCATTTTTCATTACTCTGGACACACCTGGTGGAACTGATGTTGCATCATGTTCCCCCTATATTGTCCTCAAAATTGCATAGTATTCATCCGACATTTAGATCTTTATCTTCTTTGAAGTTTTTATTTGTGTATGGCTTGAGGGATATTCTCATTTCATTCTCATTTTCATTATTGATGCACATCCTTGTTCTCTTCCATAGTGGCTTTCTCCTATTTTTATTTTAGCATTGGAGGTGGATGGTTCCCTTTTCTTCATGGCATCAGGCAGATTTAACCTTTGTAGAGTGCTTGACAATCACTATTCTGATTGATGTAAGGTGATACCAAACACCCTTCCCAAATACTTAGCAATTTTGAAAGATTTTCATGTGATATTTTTAAGTGTAAGTTAAAAGTACCAGTTAAAATTGACTTTGTGATGGTCTACACAGTTGTGAATATTTTTTTGGTGACCACGAGTAGGAGACTACAGGAGATCAGTTGTTGTTTACTTAGAAACACTTGGACCTTATAAATATTAAATGCCTATCAGGACAGCTTTCTGTTGATGGGTGGGACTGTGGCCCTCCCTGTTGTTTTACCTGAAACAAAACTATGGTGGAAGTAATGAAGACAATGGTGACCTCCTTCAAAAGGTCCCAGTGCCTCTCACACTGCGGGAGTCCACGACTGACCCACACCTCCGCTGGAGGCCCCTGGGTGTTCACAGGCATGTCTGGGTCAGTCTCTTGTGGGGTCACTGCTCCTTTCTCCTGGGTCCTGGTGCATACAAAGCTTTGTTTGTGCCCTCCTTGAGTCTCATTCCCTACTCCTGTGGAAGATCTATAATCAAATCCCAATGGTTTCCAACATCTAACTCCCTCACGATTCTCAGCCCATTTTCCAAATCCTCAGGTTGGGAAATCTGGAGGAGGGGTCGTGTGTGTACTGACCTGGAATGGATGGAGCTGGGGTGGTCTGTGTGCTGACCTGGCATGGATGAGGGTAGGGTGGTCTGTGTGCTGACCTGGCATGGATGCAGCTGGGGTGGTCTGAGTGCGGATCTGGCATGGATGGAATTAGGGTGGTCTGTGTGCTAACCTGGCATGGATGGAGGTGGGGTGGTCTGTGCACTGGCAAGGATGGACGTGTGGTGGCCTGTGTGTTTAACTGGCATGGGTGGAGCTGTGGTGGTCTGTGCAGTGACCTGCCATGGATGGAACTGGACGTGGTGTCTGCACTGACCTGGCATGGATGGAGTTGGGGTGGTCTCTGCACTGATCTGGCATGGATGGAGGTGGGGTGGTCTGTGTGGTGACCTGGCATGGATGGAGTTGGGTGGGTCTTGCACTGGCATGGAAAAGGCAGGAGTGGTCTGTGTGCTCACCTGGCATGGATGATGTGGGCTGTCTATGTGCTCACCTGGCATGGATGGAGTGGGAGGGGTGTCTCTGCACTGACCTGGCATGGAAGGGGCTGGGGTAGTCTGAGTGGTTACCTGGCATGGATGGAGCTGGTGTGGTCTGTGTATTGACCTGGCATGGATGAAGTTGTGTTGGTCTGTGCACTGGCATGGAAGGGGCGGGTGTGGTCTGTGTTCTGACCTGTCAGATGGAGCTGGAGTGGTCTGTGTGGTGACCTGGCATTGATGGAGGTGGGGAGGTCTGTGTGCTGACCTGGCATTGATGGATGTGGGGTGGTCTCTGCACTGACCTGGCATGGATGAAGCTGGGGTGGTCTATTTGCTGACCTGGCATGAATGGATTGGGCCAGAGCCAATCTATGTGTTCCTAAGTGACAAGAGTTAAGCTGTGGTTGACTGGTGAGTGGGGGAGCTTGTTTATGACCAGGTAGGGAGGAGGCATATACCTGGAGCTTTTAAGTTACCTAGTTCTCATTTGTTAATTTCTGTTGTTCAGTCCTTTGAGTTTTAGCCATGTTCCTTCATCTGCTGGATGTTTTCCTGTCATTTTGTTTCATTTAATTTACTGTGTTTGTGATCCTTTTCTTGGTTGAAAGGCTGTAGTTCCTCTTAACTGTGGAGTCTACCTCTGCTGAGTGGGATTGAACCAATGCCATATGATGGTTTCCTGGTTGGGGGAAATTGTGTGTGTGTTTTGGTAGGTGGAGCTAGATTGTGTCTTTCTGAAAGGCAGTGGCTGTGTTCACTAGTGTGGTTTAGAATGTATGGGTTCAGTATGGCTTTGAGAAGCCAGTCTGCTGATGTGCAAGGCTGCACCCCTATCTGGCTGAAGGATAGATGAGGGGTGTTTGGCACTACAGCTTGCTGGCTTTTGGGTGTGACTTAGTCTTAGGCTTGAGATGGAGGCTTTTGGAAGAGCACTCACCTATTAATATTCTATGAGTCCAGGAGTTCTCTAGTGATCAAAAGTCTTGAAGTCATTTGCCTTCAGTCACTTCCTTTACCAGGGGATTTTCCTCACCAAAACTCAAAGCCGGGTCCCTTTCATTGCAGGCAGATTCTTTGCTGTCTGAACCCCAGGGAAACCCTTAGAAAATGCCTGTGGTCACTGATTAAATATTACACAAATATGTGTTGAAAATGCAGAGTATAGTGATGAATAGCAGAGCCTGATTATCATGGTAATTATTGCAATCTGACAAGTCTTTGCTGTCAGATTATAGAAAGAATGTGTATGGTAGGATATAGGAACACAGTGAAGTTTCCAACTGTGTGTTCATCTGAAATTTTCTTAGAGAGACAGCAGGTCCTCAATTACATTCTAATGACAGTGATAGGATTTTTCATTGCTTTGTGTTCTGTTTTTTTTTTTTTTAACCTTCCTTTGCTTTCTCATCTATTCGTTGTTGTTTTTTCCTGGATAAGTCATGTTAGACTCTTTGTGAACATATGGACTGTGGCCCACAAGTCTCCTCTGTCCATGGGATTTTCCAGGCCAAAAAAAGAAAAGAAAAGAAAAGAAAAGCAAGTTCTGGGGAAACAGCACATGGGCACAGATCTCTGAGGACACAGGGATGGGAAGGCTGGCCAGGAGGGGATGAGGGTCAGAAAACATCAGGTTTACATGAAATTTGGGCAGGAACCATGGCTCCCAGGCCTGGCCATGGACACTGCCAAACACCCGTCTGCCTGCCCCCTGTCTGTCCTGCCCCACATTTGCCAGGAGCTCTGGGGTCTAGACTGTGGTACTTGCTGAGATCTAGACACAGCCATCTGCTTTCACGTGTGTGGGAGGGATGGAATGCTCTTAAAAACTTGTTACAACTCTGGAAAGTGGGACCGAGAGGCTGGGGTTAATCTTGCTTCAAGGAGATGAGGGCACTATATCAGTCCCAGAGCCAGAGGTCAGACCAGAGCTGCTGAAGAAGAAGGCCAGAGGATTTCTTGAAAAAAAAAAAAAAGAAAAAAAACAGTGAAATTGGTTATTAGAAAGCAGCACTGAAAAGACTACAAACAAAAACCTCATATGAACTAAAGTGTAAAACAATGTGAAGTATTGTTGTCATTGGTATTTTGAAGAAAGCTGTATTAAATGTGTTCTATAATCAGCATGGTTATCCCAGCAGTTTCAGTTTTATTTACACCACACAGCATCAGCAGCAAGCAGTGGCTGTGATGTGCTTGAGCAGTGAGCACCTGAGAGGAGATACCCCACATCCAAGATCAGGAGTGCGGATAGTGAGGAGATGCCCCACGCCCAAGGTCAGGGGTGGCACTTGTGGGGAGATACACCATGTTAAAGGTAAGGAGTGGTCTAATCATATGGACCACAGCTTGTCTAACTCAATGAAACTATCAGCCGTTTCGTGTAGGGCTGGCCAAGAGGGATGGGTCATAGTGGAGAGTTCTGACAAAACTTGGACCACAGGAGAAGAGAATGGCAAGCTACTTCAGTATTCTTGTCTTGAGAACCCCATGAACAGTATGGAAGGCTAAAAGATATGACATTGAAAGATGAGCTCCTCAGGTCAGTAGGTGCCCAATATGTTACTGGAGATCAGCGGAGAAATCGCTCCAGAAAGAATGAAGAGACAGAGCCAAAGCAAAACAACAGCCAGTTGTGGATGTGAGTGGGGATGAAAGCATGATCGAGTACTGTAAAGAGCAATCCTGCATAGGAACCTGGAATGTAGGTGCATGAATCAAGGCAAATTGGTTGTGGTGAAACAGGAGATGGCAAAAGTGAACATCGACATTTTAGCAATCAGCAAGTAAAATGGACTGGAATGAATGAATTTAACTCTGATGACCATTATATTCACTACTGTGGGCAATATTTCCCTTGGAATAAATGGAGTAGCCATCATAGTAAAAAAAAAAAAATCCAAAATGCAGTGCAATATTGACAGAATGATGTCTGTTCGTTTGCAAGGCAAACCATTCAATATCATGGTAATGAAAGTCTGGGCCCCAACCAGTAAGACTGAGGAAGCTGATGTAGAACTGTTCTGTGAAGACCTACAAGACCTTTTAGAACTGACAAATAAAACGACGTCTCTTTCATTATAGGGGACTGGAATGCCAAAGTAGGAAGTCTAGAAATATCTGGAGTAACAGGCAACTTTGGCCTTGGAGTACAGAATGAATCAGGGCATAGGAAAATAGAATTTTGCCAAGAGAACACACTGGTCATATCAAACACTCTCTTCCAACAACTCAAGAGAAGACTCTACACATGGACATCACCAGATGATCAACACTGAAGTCAAATCGATTATATTAATGCAGCCAAAGATGGAGAAGCTCTATACAGTCAGCAAAACAAGACTAGGAGCTGACTGTGGCTCAGATCATGAACTCATTATTGCCAAATTCAGACTTAAATTGAAGAAAGTAGGGAAAACCACTAGATCATTCAGGTATGATATAAATTAAATCCCTTAAGATTATACAGTGGAAGTGAGAAAGAGATTTAAGGGACTAGATCTGACACGTTTCTGATGAACTTTGGATGGAGGTTCGTGACATTGTACAGGAGGCAATGGCCAAGACCATCCCCAGGAAGAAGAAGTGCAGAAAGGCAAAATGGTTGTCTCAGGAGGCCTTATAGATAACTGTGAAAAGACGAGAAGTGAAAAGCCAATGACAAAGGGAAAGATATACTCATTTGAATGCAGTTCCAAAGAATAGCAAAAAGAGATAAGAAAGCCTTCCACAGTGATCAGTGCAAAGAAAGAGGAAAACAATTGAATGCGAAAGGGTAGACTCTCTTCAAGAAAATCAGAGATATGAAGGGAAAGTTTCCTGCAATGATGGACTCAATAAAGGACAGAAACTGTATTGACCGAGGAGAGGCAGAAGATATTAAGAATAGGTGGTAAAGATACACAGAAAAACTGCACAAAAAAGATCTCCATGACCCAGATAATCACGATGGTGTGATCACTCACTGAGAGACAGACATCCTGGAATGTGAAGCCAAGTGGGCCTTAGGAAGCATTACTATGAACAAAGCTAGAGGGAGTGATGGAATTCCAGTTGAATTATTTCAATTCCTAAGCGATGATGCTGTGAAAGTACTGCACTCAATGTGCGAGCAAATTTGGAAAACTCAGCAGTGGCCACAGGATGGGAAAAGGTCAGTTTTCATTCCAGTCCCAAAGAAAGGCACTGTCAAAGAATGCTCCAACTATTACACAGTTACACTCATTGCACACGGTAGCAAAGTAGTACTCAAAATTCTCCAGGACAAGCTTCAACAATATGTGAACCATGAACCTCCAGATGTTCAAGCTGATTTTACAAAAGGCAGAGGAACCTGCGATCAAATTGCCAGCATCCCCTGGATCATCAAAAAAGCAAGAATTTCAGAAAAAAAAAAAAAAACCCTCTATTTCTGCTTTATTGACTAGGCCAAAGGCTTAGACCGTCTGGATCACAATAAACTGTGGAACATTCTAAAAAAGATGGAAATACCAGACCACCTGAGCTGCCTCTTGAGATATCTATATTCAGGTCAGGAAGCAACAGATAGAACTCATCATGCAACAACAGATTGGTTTCTAATAGGAAAAGGAGTATGTCAAGGCTTTATATTGTCACCCAGCTTATTTAACTTATATGCAGAGTACATCATGAGAAACACTAGCCTGGATAAAACACAAGCTGGGATCAAGATTGTGAGGAGAAATATCAGTAACCTCAGATATACATACGACACCACCCTTATTGCAGAAAGTGAAACAGAACTAAAGAGCCTCTTGAAAATGAAAGAAGAGAGTGAAAACATTGGCTTAAAGCATAATGTTCAGAAAACTAGGATCATGGCATGTGGTCCCCTATCACTTCTTGGCAAATTTATGGGGAAAGAGTGGAAGCCTTTATTTTTTTCACGTTAGTTGTGTGTCTTTGTGTGGCTGTGTGCAGAAGTGCTCCCAGTACCCACAGTAGTTCTCCTAGCCCACCATGTGCGCATGCCTTCCCCCCATCCCCCTGGGGAAGCTCCTGTTGACCTTACCTTGTGAATGTAGCCACCTTACAGGCACAAGCAGCAACTTTATTGAAGCCTGAATGACACATGCCCCTGTGACACATGCCCCTGTGACACATGGCCAGAATGTCCTAGGGAAATATGACCCTGGTGCCCATGAGGAACACGCCCGCCCTGCTGCTTGGGCGTGGCTTGGTCTACTTTAGCACCATGCCCAGGCTCACAGGCTGGCTGCTGGTCTGCCACTAGCTCCCTCAGTATGTGGTGTAAGACCACGGGTGCAGCAGCAGTAGCCCATGGAACTTGTGAGTCTCATCTGTGATGGTGAAAATGAGCTGCAGGCAGATGGGGCACTGGTAGTGCTCAGAGCATGGCTCAGTGCTGCCCCAGGCCCAGCATCCCTGGGCTGGAGTCAGTGGACAGGAGCACCAAGGCCAGCTGGGGCACTGTGGGTGGGTCTGGGGCCTCCCCAGAGGGAGCACTCAGTTTGAGGGGCCCCTGGGCCTGGATGTTCCCAAGGGTTAGGACCCCCTGAACAGGTTAGCTGAAGGGGACAGGGAAATGGAGGGGCTCGGGTGAGCATCTGTCCGCAGGGGTTGAGTCAGCCTGACCTTGGGGTTGGGTGGTGTGGGCATGGAGTGGCCAAGGCTGGGGGCTCAGAGCAGTTGTCCATTGGGATTGGGGGGGGGGCAGGACCTGCCTGCTGGTCAAAGTGCATCTCATGGCTCCACCCATCTGGCCTTCATGCCCATATATGGTAGAACCTCTCCTGGCCCCTCTTCTGCCAGTAAACCTCAGTGTCAAAGGACAGCTTGCCAGTGAGCACCTTCATCCGGCCTGGTGGCAGGAGTGAGGGAAGTGGTCGACAGGTTTGTGCAACTGGGTAGGGGAAGGGGCAGTGCAGAGGGGCCACAGACTGGTGTCCTGGGTGCTGTGTGCTCAGTGGACTGACTCGGACCAGGGTGAGCAAGGCCTGCATGGCTGTGCAGCAGGGCAGCACCCAGGAACCCAGGCTATACTGCTTCACTGTCCTAGGGAATCTCAGACAAGGCAGAGAAGCTCCCCATCCACCCACAAACAGTCATCACTTCATGTCTGACATGAACGGATTTTCTCTGTGAGTAAGTGTACTTATTTACAACTTAAATAAAGTGGGTTGTTCTAACCATACTACCCTGCCCTGACAAGGGCCAGGAGTCATGTGTCCTGGCAATCCCCAGGAAGAATGGAAGGTGCCCACCCAGGGGGTCCCAGCGGGGTTCCGGGTGGTGGTTAGGGGGTCAGTAGAGCGATTGCAGTGCACAGACCTGTAGGTCCACGGAGGCTCCTCAGGACAGTAGAGAGCATCTGGACTAGGAGGGGTAAAAGAGAAGTGGCCCTGCAGCCTAGGGCTGGGAACTGGGGTGAGGTAGGAGGGTTTACCATCTGAGCCACCAGGGAGGGTTTGGCCTCTGGTAGAATTTCTGCTCC